>PVIY010060433.1:0-11653 GCA_004026745.1 Myrmecophaga tridactyla
TGCGTAAGAATAACCTCCAGGATAACCTCTCGACTCTGTTTGGAATCTCTCCGCCATTGACACTTAGTCTCATTTCACTCTTCCCCCTTTGGTCGAGAAGGTTCTCTCCATCCCTTGATGTTAATTCTCAGCTCATTCTAGGGTTTTTTTCCATCCCTTGATGCTCAATCTCAGCTCATTCCAGGTTCTCTGTCCCATGATAAATTATATCTTAACATAGCTGTTTAATAAACTTGGACTCTTGCTCCCAGTTAAAGCTCTGGTAAAGGGCTGGTTTGTAAAAAAGAAAAGCTGTAGTAAAATGTAGTTTTAAATCTTTTAGAGGATTTTTGTCATTGTGCTATCTTGTATTTCAGTTACTTTTAATTAATAACAATGGTCATGGGTATATATATGAACTTAAAGAAAAAAGTTGAAATTAAATTGGGTTATACTGACAAACTGGGCCTAATTTCCCCATTAATCAAAGCTCCTAAAAATTATAGCTACAATATTTAAAAATAGTACTAAACATTATGATGTAACAGTTTGAGAGAATAAGACGACTAACATTCTCTAATATGTTTTAGGGTCCTCCTACCATTTTAGCATCTAAAATGTCAGTGAGGGGCGGTGCAACCATGGCTCAATGGCAAAATTCTCACCTTCTGTGCTGGAGACCCAGGTCCCAGTCCCGGAAAAAAAAAAGTCAGTGAGCATCATAAAAATGAACGTATCCAAGCATACATGTTCTACTGCATGTACTTCTTTCCCCAAGTTCCTTTTCTCCATGAGGTCTGCCTTCCAGCTAGGAATGTGTCTATGGAATATATATAGAATAAAGGAGTTTTCTATTATTTCATACTTGAATCTGGTCTTCTTGGAAGAAATGTAAGCTCTCTGATGGCAAAAAATCATATCTGACACTTACACTTTATTCGTCTGCAGAGCTCGGCTACTCATAGCGTGGACAATGGAAAGGCTGCGGCAGCATTGCCTGTGCAATGCCACAGTGTCAGGCCCCCCCTCACACCTACTGAATAAGGTACCCTGGCGTTGAGGCTTTTTACCCAGTTCTCCAGGTGAGTCTTATGGGGCTGGACTTAAGTTTGACAAAGGGAAGAGAGATGGCTTTGAGTTGTGGCTGTGACATCTCCTGTCATGTCAAAGGATACATAACTTTAGGTCTCTGTATTTCAGACTCTGCTACAAAATGAGAATAAAATTAACATCACTTTCATAGCATTGTTGTGAGGAATTAAATTAGATAATGTATATGAAAGCAGCTTGTCACTATGAAAGAGCTACATAAATGACAGCTGCATTATAATTAGTAAGTAAATCACAAATAGATAACCAATAAAAACATATCACTTGAGGAATACAGTGATTTCAGGAACATGTCTAAATAGTAGGCAATTTATACAAGACAGAAAATGTTTTGAATTGGATGACAGTCACACTAAAAACGTATATGTTTGGCAGGAGCATTTTGTGGCAGGCATGATGTTAGCTGATTTATACACATAATCCTATATAAGCCTTGTATAAAAAGTAAAAACATATTATTATTGTCCCCATTTTACAGATGAGAAAACAGTTTCTAAAACATCTAGCTGGGGAGAGGTATCAACTGGTTCCCATTTAGCAATGTGATTGATTTGATGGCAAGATGTCTTGGACTAGTCAATCACTGAAAATCTCTTTTCTCATGTACAAATTCAAGGACATGGTATGTTCTGATGGAAATCCAAAACAAGAGGACAGAATCATCTGGAGTATTTCTCAAAAGATAAAGGAGGATAGACTGGTGCTGTGATTATGAGAGTAGGGTACAGATAACATGGATATATGGAGAAACAGAAGGGAAAGCAATCATATCATTCTCACTCATTGTCCAAGGGATTTATGACAGTCTGATGAGATCTTTAAGGAAAATAAACTATAAAATTTTAGAGAAAATGGCACGCTTCTACCACAACTGTTTAAGAGAACTCAGAAGGGGTCAAGGATGTAATTCTGACAGAATCACCAAATAACACAAGTGAGAAAGAAAAGGAGGTGGTAAGTGATGACCTGATATCCATGGGACTCTCTGAACAAATTCAGTGTCAGATTTATAGGTCTAATTCATATTAGCCAATTTACTTCTTTTTGTGACTAGAAGAATGATAAACACAATATATGTTGATTCATTTCTGCAAGGCATTTGATGTCAGCAAGGCATCTGGCAGGATATGTTCTTGAAGATATAATTTAAAATATAAACTATATGATGATGCAATCATGAGTATTAACAGCATCCAGTTGACCTAATCAAGAACACAAATTACACGGGTCTCTATCTACAGGTACATATGAGTTCTATCTTCAGTCTGATAGAACTCAGCTTTTTTACATTGATATGGTTAAAACATTCAAATTGTAATGATCAAATGGACATATGCCATGAAACAGGATTATTGGACTGTTAAGTGATAGAAAAAAGTTTTACCAAAATAAGTTAAGTCTACAAATAAGAAACTTAATAGCAGAAACACAAAATCTTTACTTCAGATCCAAAATCACAACTGCACAAATGAAATCTGGGGAAACATCACATGGACTTGGGGGTTTTAGGTGATTACAAGCTCAATGACTGATATTTTGTTGTGGCTGGAAACAAGGCTACTGTATGTGACTTATTTCCCATGGTATGGCAGAGTAGACTTCCCAGAAACTCTTCTACTGGAGGAGGTAAAAAAGAAACTAAAGAATCTTAAAGAGAAGTTAATCCTGAAGCCAGGTTTCACCCTGAGGATATCTGCTAAATCTTGGTGATCCTGCATACTATTTGTATGATTTTAGACATGGGAGTTGAAACAATGAAGAATCAAAATCTAGGACCCTCCCAGTGTGGGGAATCTAGATGGACATCCCCTATATTCCTGGAACAGCAGTGTAAACTGAAACTGGAAATAAATCTTTTCAGAAGAAAACAGGGCAACTTGGCTGACCTAATTTTAGCACTAAGAAAGGAAAAACTTTAAAAACAAACCAATTCTCCCCTTCGATTTCATAACCATATACTCATCTTCACTTGAGTTTATAGCTTATATTCATTCTATCTATGCAGGGTGAGGGAACAAACTCAAGAGCTATAAATTTATTGGGCACTGTTTGGTTGTCCCCCTTCCCTGGTCACCTGGTTGGCGCAAACAGAAATATTCTTTGGAGAGGAACTAGGTCTCAGAGAATTCTTACAGAGAATGTTCCATGAAAACAGAAAATATGTAAGGAAACAAGGCAACATGAAAAATAACTAGTTCAAACACTGAATGACAAACTTCAACCCATAAAATTATTAGATATAGGGATTATCCAAAACTGTCTAACACATTTAAGGAAATAAAGAAGTTCAAAACATGATGGAGGAATAAAATACTATATATATATATATATATATATATATATATGAAAAGGACAAAGTCAATTTGAAAATAAGCCAAACAGAACTTACAGTAATAATTAAAATTTTAAATCAATGATGGTTCCATCATCAGATTAGACATAGCTGAAGGGAGAATTATTGAACCAGAAGATAAGTATGAAAAAATGATCCAAAATTTCAGCCGTGAGATGAATCACTGGCAACCATGAAAGAATGTTTAGATGACATGGAGAACAACATGGGAAGGTCTACCAAGGAAGGTGAAAATAGAATGAATGAAGGAGAGACAATGAAGAAATTATGTCTACAAATGCTGGAGAACTGACTAACTCAATCCATTATTAAGTCTAATAAATCCTAAGCAGTATACTTAAAAGAAACCCACATCTATAGTGAAGTTATAGAACACCAAAGACAAAATAATATTAAAAGGAGCCAGAGGAAACAAATAACTTGAAGGGAATGACAACCAGACTGACAGTTGACTTGTCAACAGTAACAGTGGACACCAGACTGAAGGATGCTGTTAGTAATGTACGAAGAAGAAGTTTGCACCATCCTGGAACTAAAAACCCAGAATATCTGGGTTTCAATGTATAGGATAAAAGACTATTTTCATTCAAACAATAAAAGAAAATGTTTACCAACAATAGACTCTCACTAAAGGAAAGCCTAAAGAAGACACTTTAGCCAGAAGAAGACAATTTCAAATGCAAAGTTGGAGATGCAAGAAGAGGAGCTAAACCAGAAGACTGGCAAATCTGTGAATGAATTTAGGTAAGTGTTCATTATATTTCAGAAAGGTAAAGTTTACATGGTTAAAGGAGATTAAAAAAATTAAATAATGGACAAAAATAACTGAAGTTAAAGTCCCTAACATCTTTTTGTTATTCAAGAGTGTCAAAAAGATTTTGATTAACAATAAACTAAGTTAGAGATCTTGTCAAAATATCTAGGGTAACCAGAAGATTAGCAAAAATAATACAGAATATAACACCAAAGTAGCTCATAAAACGGGGGGGGGGGAGTGAGAAAAACCCCAGTACTACAGATAATCATTCTAAAAGAAACCAAGGAAGGAGAAAAATTAAACCTTGCAATACTGAGACAAATATTGACCACTGATAATTGAATGAAGGTAGCTAATTGCATCAACATAAAGAAACCTCAAGTCCCATTACCGGCTAAAAAGTCAAGCCTCATAAGAATATATATAACATGATTACATTTATATTCCGTAAGACTCACTTTTTAAAAAGTCCAAAATATGTAAAACTAAATAATACATTTTGAGAACTGGTTGATATGTGGTGTGACTACAAAGAGAAGGATGGCAAAGGTAAACTCAAAATCAGAACAGCTGTTACCTTGGCGGTGAAGAAAAGGCAGGGGTCAGGAGGGTTACACAGAAGGTCTCTAAGGTAGGAGAAGCTGGTGTTGGTTATATGGTTCACTTTATGGTTATCTTTTATCTCTTTTGCATTCACTATAAATACTTTAGCCTAACTTCAATATACAATTAAAAGCACAAGAACACACACACACACATACACACATTCTGTTTTGTGCTAGGTCAGATTGCTCCTGGAAAAATGATCAGACTGCTCCTGAAGAAATACATTCATTTCTAAAAGCCATGCTTTAAGGGACAAATCAGCATGATCTGAAAAAAAAAAACATCACAATTATAAAGTATCTAGAAATCAGGCTGCATAAAAAATAAATGAACAAAGGAAATGGAGAAGTTAAAGGGGCTCGGTATAATGGTTCTTTATATGTTTCAGTGCCTTTTTATGGACAACTAGTAGGTAAGTCCAGGGGAAATGTTAGAAGGAAGGCAGATAGATTCAGTTTCATTAAAGGAAAAACTTGTTTTTTTTTACCTCTTCCTCAGATATATCATGTAGATGAAATTTGACAACTCAGAAGGGAGTGAAGTCTTTGCATAAGGACACATTTAGGTTTCTTATGAGGATTCTGGTATTCAATGGATGGCTTGCCTAGATAACCTCTGGAACAGCTTACAATTCTCTTATTTTACAAAAATCCCAATTGGGTTACTTTAGACCTCATGGAAACACCTCTCCTGATTCAGGCAGACCATTTCTTTTTTTAGCATGGGTAGGCTCCAGGAATCGAACCTAGGTCTCCGGCATGGCAGGTAGGAATTTTGCCACTGAGTCACCGTTGTACTGCCCGCAGACTGCATTATTAAAGGCCCTCCAGGTTATGCTTTTAAATTTTCTCACATATGGACATTTTTATACCATATTTCTCCATTAGTCTCCAGTTGCCTGGTGTCTTCTGTGTAACTCTTTTAGTTATGAAATGTTAGTTGCAGAAGATCCAACTAACAGTACATACAAGGTTCATTTTTGTTATATAACAGCACACCTACAGGTAGGGCTGTTTTTGCTGTGAGAGTCGTGGACTCTTTCAGTCTTTCTGCTCGGGCATTTTCAACTATATATTGGCTGCTGCACCTTCAGTCATCACTTATTCAAGGCTGGAATAACCCAGAAAGGTGTTCTCATAATTCTTTACCTTTTTAGTCATCAAAGGAGGCCTCCCTAGTATTTTTTCTGCTTAAATCTCATTGGCCGGCCATAGGTCACATAGCTCACATAGCTTGCCTGGGAGGATGTTAGGAAGATCATGTGTTTTGCATCTAAATCTTTACCATGAATGGAGGCAAAGGAGAAAGCACTAGAGCACAGATGGCGAGAGGACCTGATTATATTCTGATCCATGTCCCTGTGGTAGAAATACAGAACTAAACACAGTTCAGATGTCGACTCATGGAATTGTTAACGTCACACTGGCTTATATATATATATATAAGCTAATTTACTATTAAACATAATCTACAATGATGGTAAAATGTCTACAAGGAAAATGATGAATACAAATATTAAATTCCTTGCAATATCAAGTTTTAAAGAAAATCTTTAAATTATTTAAAAAGGCCTGTGGAAATTGTTCAAGAGTATATAAAAGCAAATAGCTGAATTACAAACTAAAAACACTTTAACTAAGAAATATAAAATCAATTTGTTACCTTTGAGAAATGCCTTGTTTTGTCTTAATCAATCATTCTTAAACAGTGAAGTTCCCAGTTCAACCCATACATAAATCATGATGAAACAAAGGTCTCTGATGGCTGTCCTGTGCCATCATTAGTAATAAAAGGATTATCAATACTTTCAGAACTCAGCACATCAGCAGATAGTAAAAGAGCCTGAAGGTTTATTCAGCCAGATTCACTACACAATGGCTTTCTATATAAGTATATGTAAAGAGATTAGCATGGTACTATGCACACTTGCTAATTGTGAACTCTTGTGATTTTCTTATTACTATGAAACAGGCAATGCTTTTGACTTAAAAAAAAATATATATATAATACATATATAAAACATAAATATATATATACACACAAAAATATATTTATTCAGACATATACACACAGCAAAGGATACAAAAAAAACTAAAAAAGATGTCCCAAAGCAAATCTGCTTATGAAAAACAAAAAGAAAATATGGTGTTTATTTGCTTCATCACCATAAATAAAGAAGAAATGATGTATTTGGCAAGATCGAATGGGATATATTTAAGATGAGATGGATTTATAAAATTCCAATTAGACTTATCAGTGCATTTGTGACATATTTTTATGAGGGACTTAGAACAAACAGCACAAAATCTCAGACCAAAAAAAGATTCTGTTTATTTCCACATAGAACAAAATGAAATGAAATAAAAGAAACTTCCCAAAGCCTTTGATGATGATGTCCACCATCAGAATGCTTTTGCCACCAGGGAAGATGCAAAACCGTGCATAGCTTTGTATTATTACCTAACCTCTAAGCCATCTTTCTATATTATTTCTCCAAAAACATAAGTATTTAAGGGAAATGAAACCATACATGCTGACCTAACATTGGAAATGCAGAGCAAATTCCACTTTAAAAAATGATCTGGCAAAAATGTCATGCAAACTACATAGCAACCCTGTGAGATAGTTATCACCATAATCGTGACTGCTACTTTGAGATGAGGAAATTGATGCCTACAGGGTTTAAGTGACTTGTCAAGAAGTATCCTATAATTGGTAGTAGCAGAACTACCTACTGGGCCATGTCTTCTAGCTTCAAAGTCAAATACTTTTATTATATGACAGTACTACTAATCTGCCCTTAAAACTGTGGACCACATCTCTTAAGAGGAATGCCATTTACTTGGCATAGACTGTGCAAAATTTTGGAAATGCAGAGATAAGTACAAAGAAGCTCCCTACCTTGAGACACTCCTTCTCTGGGATAAAGCTGATGAGCTCCAGAAACCTTATTATTAGAGACAGAAACTAAATTAGAGGTTACTGGGGGGATGCAGGAATGAGAAAAGGGGCGTATTTGCTTGGTGGGTATAAAGTGTTGTAAATAAAAACTAATATTAAAAACACCTTATAATAAGTCCTTTAGTGTTGTCAAATCTGAGCTGTGTCCATTTAAATTTAAATTAGGTTTAAATAAAATTAAAATTCAGTTCCACATCTGCACTAGTCACATTTTGAGTGGAAAGCAGCTACTGCTTTGGACCCTGCTGAGTTAGACCATGTTTACCATGGCAAGCAGTTCTACCAGGCAGCACTGCTTTAGAGCCTTGCTACTTGAAGTGTCCTTCAGCAATGGTCATCATGACCCAGAGGCTGGTTAGAAATGCAGAATCTCGGCCCCACCCAGGACTCATTGAATTAGAATAACAAACACCCCAAGCTATCCAGAGGTGCATTAAAGGGCTTGAAGAAAAAAGCCTCAAGGGTTTACCCAACCACTCACAACTATACAAAATGGGTAGGCTGGTGTGAGGGTAGGGGAACAGTGAGGGACATTTAGTAAAATATAGAGAAATTTATATTTAAAAATAAATTCTATGGTAATACCACTGAATTATGCACTTAGAATGGTTAAAATGGGATATTTTCTGTTTAAATGCTTATAGATATAACCATAATAAACATTTTAAAATAAATAAATATTCTCAAAGGACATTGTAGAGAAAATGAAAAGACGACCTACAGAATGGGAGAGAATAGTTGCAAACCATATATCTGATAAGGAACCAATATTCAGAATATATAAATACATCCTATAACTCAGTAACAAAAAGTTAAACAACTCAAAAAATGTGTAAAGCATCCAAACAAACATTTTCCCCCAAAAGATATACAAATGGTCAATAAACACATAGAAAGATGTTCAATATCATTAGTCAGTAGGGAAATGCAAATCAAAACTACAATGAGATACCCCTTCACACCCACTAGGGTGACTTCAAAAAATAAGCAACTTAAAATAACAAGTGTTGGGAAAGATATGGATAAATTGGAACTATAATGCATTGCTAGTGGGAATGAAAAATGATGCAGCTGATGTGAAAAATAGTTTGACAGTCCCTCAAAAAGTTAAACTAGAATTACCATATGCCCTAAGAATACCACTTTGAGGTATATACCTAAAGGAATTGCAAATAGAGATTCAAACAGATATTTGCATACCAATGCTCACAGCATTATTCACAATAGTCAAAAAGGGAGAAAGAGTCAACTGTACATAAGTAAATGAATGGATAAGTAAAAGATCCTAGATACATAAAATGATATATTTATTACTCAGTAGTAAAAAGGAATGAAATTCTGATACATGCTACAACATAGATTGCTCTTGAAAACAGTCTAAGCAAAATAATGACACAAAGGGATAAATATTGTATGATTTCCACTTATATGAAATATCTAGAATAAGCAAATTCATAGAGCTGGAAAGTAGACTGGAGTTTACCTGGGGTTGTGGAGAGAGGCAATGGAGAATTATTATTTAATGGGAACAGAGTTTTTGTTTGGGGTAAAGAAAAGGTTTTGGTAATGAATGGTGGTTATTACACCTCTTCCACTAAATCTGGAAAGTCATATTGTTGAACACACCCTCATTCATTACCTTGGATACTGGAGGAAAATGAAGAATGTCAGGACTTCTGTGGGTGATCATAGCACAAATAGTTTTAAGGATCTGAAGTCATTTGAATTCTCCTGGAATAATCCCATTAGATAATTTACATTGTCACAATTTTGAAAAGCATCATAACAGTTATGATAAAAATGTTAGTTTAAACATCACATGCTTTTTCTATGTCAAGTATATTTCACCATCTTTCTCTACTAATATCTGAAACCCTATATACTATTATAACATTCTTTAGTACCTCTAAACTAAGTCCATATATACAACCCAAGTTGTGTATCTGGTAACAACAATAAAGGTAGCTTCAGACCAAGGTTTTAAGCCTTTAGTTATGAAGGACCCAAACACAAATATAATTAAGCATGCAGTATCAAAAATTTATTATATAATGACTTGTAAGAAACCATATTAATCCCTGTCCAAAGAATATGATGAAAGAAGAAAATAATTTCCATGCAGATGCACATTCAGACCCAATACAATTACTATGCAAATGTCTAAAGACAAAATTAACTTGCTTAGCTAAAACTTTCCCTTGGAGATGAGGACACAGATTTCCGTGAATGTAGCTGCATAAGTAGTTTGTCAGTTCATATTGCAGCCCATTGTTTCTCCACAAAGATGAATATGAATAAATACCACCATCACCTCCTCCCTTTCAAACCAATCACATTCTTCAGAAACTTTGCTGGGATCAAGCTTCTAAACTGCTTGATGGCATCAAAAAAGCCCCACGCCTTCATGTAAAAGCGTGACAAGCAGTTCAGATTTTTTTCTACATTGGCTTTTGTTTCTATTGAAATAGAATCCGAACATTTCATAGAGTAGACACCATGTTATTAGAATATTGTATAGAGTGTCAAGTTTTGTACAAACATTATTTCAGTCATCTGCATGATCCTTCTGGAGTGGGTGGTGTGTTATTATTACTGTTTTATGAGTGGGAAAAGTTAGTTCTGAAGGTCATAAAAAACATTCAGCCTCAGCTTCCTTATCTGTAAAGAAAGGCTCATATAAGAATCTGAAGTTATAGCATCCACTGACTTTCATCCTAGGCAAATAAGGTAAAGAAAGTAGGCAGGCCATGTTGGATATGCAATAGGAAAGAACTGTGGAAAATGAGAGACCATATGCCTCCCAATTTGTGTTTCATTTGAGGATGGTAGTATAGCAGAGTGGTTAAGAGTGCAGACTGAGAAAAATTCCTGGGGGCAAGGAATCTGCACATCTAGACTCGTGTGGAGGCTCCCTTTTCTATATAGTAAGGAAGGCAAAATCTATTTTGTTGAGAGATAAAGAAGATGAGATATTGGAATTTTATCATTTAAGGGGGAAGAGGACTTCCTGGGACACTGCTAGTAAGAAAACTTACTAGGATAAAATATTGATTTATTCATACACCAAATATTGATTGGGTATGAGAGACTGAATATAAAAATGGGCAACACCCAGAAAACAGAACTCTTGACCCATAACTTCAGCAGTAACCACTAATTACTGGGAAGCCAAACCACTAATCAGCCCAGAATGGTCAGGACTTGGTCAGTGACTGCCAGCTTCCCTATTTTGTGCACCCCACCCCACCCCCAGCTTCTCTCTAATTTAGGACCAATCAGAGAAAGCCAAATATATTCCCTAAACCAACCATATCAGATCCCACTGCTAGTTAGCCCACTTCTGCTTTCCCCCTGCCAGTGACGTCCAATCAGGACATATCTGAAGTCGTCCCTCTTTTCCTCTATGAAGCTTTCCCAACTCCCTGCAATTGAATCTCTGCAAATGCAAATGGGGGTGGCTGACTCCCTTTCTACAGCAAGCTCTGAGTAAATAGTCTCTATTGCTCCTATTTTAATGGCCTTTCACATATTTCCACAGGCACATACTAAAGCACCTTTATAAAGAGATCCAATAAGAGAGCTGAGAGGGTGAGCAAAGGTCCTGGGACCTATGTACAGGATGGCATGCCAAGGGTAAGACAGGTGCCTAAAGCTAAATGTGCTTGGAAGGCAGAGTGGGGGTACACATGTGTGTGTGCGTGCATGTGTGTGTTTGGGGGCATCAGCAAGAGATGACTGTGAAGAAAAAAGACAGGGGAGATAATGAAGGGCATTAGATGACACACTTAGGAGTCTATAGATTTATCCATGGGTAAATTTAAATCAGGGAATAATAGGATCTAATTTGGATTTTTAAAATGTTACTCTAGCAGGATTACAGAAGTGGA
>PVIY010060434.1:0-11628 GCA_004026745.1 Myrmecophaga tridactyla
TACTTTTTTCTTTTTATTTCTTTTTCTGGAGTGATGCAAATGTTCTAAAAATTATCATGGTGATGATTACACAACTATGTGATGATATTGTGAGCCATTGATTGTATACCATGTATGACTGTGTATTTGTGAAGTTTCACAATAAAAAGTATTAAAAAAAAAACAGGTGGCCAACCATGGCTCAGTGGCAGAATTCTCACCTGCCAAACTGGAGACCCGGGTTCAATCCCCGGAGCCTGCCCATGCCAAATGAAAATATATATATTTAAAAAAAAACTTAACTTGACCAGTTATGAAACAACTTAAAAATATTTAAAGGTGTATTGAGAAAAACCAGGGTTTTTAAAAAACACTTCTGTTTACCAAAAAAGAGATGTCTTTAGGCAATAAAAAATAAAAATTAAAAAACCATGCTGGAAATGTTCCAAGAAATGATCATGCTGATGAATATGCAACTATGTGATGATATTGTGAATTACTGATTATATATGTAGAACAGAATGGTCAAAATAAGAATGTTTGTGTTTGGTGTTTTTTTGGTATTAAAATAAAAATAATAATAAAAAGAGAGGGACATTTTGGAGAGAACACAGACATTTGGAAATGCACGCAGAAATGCACCAGGAGATGCTAACCAAGGACCCACAGTAATTGACAGAGAGAGAACCTGGAGAGAACTGGACGCTGGAAGAGAAGATAGCAGACATCACCACGTGCCTTCCCATGGGACAGAGAAAGTCCAGACGTGATCGCCTTTCTTGAGTAAAGGTATCCTCTTGTTGATGTCTTAATTTGGACATCTGCATGGGCTTGGAACTGTAAATCTGTAAAATCCCCTTTGTAAACCCAGAAACAAACAAGCAAACAAACAAAACCATGCTGGATAGGTAATGCAGATCTAGTTACCTATTCAACCAGCAAAAAGCAAATCCTTAAGTTCCTCAGCTCCAATCCTTTATTCGTTTATTGCTGCTATTTCATGTTCATTTCTTCTTGTTGGGTGACTAAACTTAGGACGGTAGAGATGGTCAGCTGGCGTTTACTCAGCCCTCTCCTGTTGAGACTCTGGGAGTGGGTGAATTCTCGGCTGCCTTTGTCTCTTTCTCACGCTGTAGTTTAGGGCTTTTGGAGTGTCTGCGCCAGTAACTGAAGTTGTGGCAGAACCAGCGTTGAGGTGGCTGCTGGCCTTGGTCTCGTCTTCTTGATTTTCTTTGTGCTCTGCATTGCCGTCCTCTCTTGACTGTCTGGCCACGAGGGCCCCTGCAGAATCGAAGGTGGGAATCTGCAGTGGGGCTGGCCTTCCGGACCGCTCTCTGCTCCTTCATTTTTTTCCCCACTCACTATTGCGGGAACTGCGTGGAGGACGCCTACAATGTGGATGGCTTCTATGTTGGTGACAGTCTGCTGTATGTGTGCTGCCCTGCCCTGAACTCCAGCCGGGCCTGCAGCACTGGCCGCGCCCACCGCCTTTTCTCCTGCAACCACATCAGACTCCGCTGGCTCTCCATCTCCTACACTGAGAAGGTGCGCCCTGGGGCTGTTGTTCTTTATGCAAGTCTGGCTTACAAAGACAGCTTCCTTGGTGTCATTCCTGTTGAGGATACCATATCTGTTTCTGACACTGAACCAGTTCACTCTTCCCAAAACTTTCACTGCGATCATCTTTTTGTCCCTCCCAGCCTCGTGGTCTGGGGTCGCTGCTGCCCTTGGTACTGGGTTGGTGTCTGCAGAGCTGGGGGGCGGGTACTGCACGGGAGGGTGGCAGGGGGCTCTTGGGTCACGGCCTGGCTGCTCACTGGCGGTCGTGGTGATGGTGAGTGGGGCCAGCCACAGGAATTGTGGCCCCCCCACGGGTGCAATGTAACTAGGGTCCTCTCCGCTCGGTACTGATGGAACACTTACATGGATGTTCATTGAGAAAATTGTAGATTTAGCTAAGAAATAGCACAGAGATCCTTGGTACATTTTGCCCAACTTCCCTCAATGGTAATATTTTGCAAAACTATAGTATATTATCACAACCAGGATGCATAGTTCTAACACCACAAGAATCATGTTGCTCTTTTACGACTGTACCCACTTCCCTCCCTCCTGCCCGCCCTCTCTAATATCTGGCCACACCAATCTGTCTCCATTTCTGAAATTTTGTCATTTCAAAACTCTTATATGAATGGAATCATCTGTCATTTCAAAACTCTTATATAAATGGAATCATATAGTAGGCAATATTTTGAGATGGGCTTTTTCAGAACTCCCTGGAGATTCATCCAGGAGTTTGTGTATATCATTAGATGGTTCCTGATTATTGCTGAGTACTCTTCCATAGTATGGACATACCACAGTTTAACCATTTATTTGCTGATATCTGAGCTGGTTCCAGTTCTTTACCATTACAAATAAAGGCACTAGGAACATCTGTGTACAGGTTTGTTTGTTTTGTTACAGCTTTATCAAGCTATAATTCATATACCATAATATTTACCCATTTAAAGTACACAGTTCAATGGTTTTTAATATGGTCACATAGTTGGGTAACTGTTACCACAATGACCATTTTTTATCACCTCAAAAAAAAAAACACCCTCTCAGTGCAGAGGATTGTGGGAAGATGGCAGAGTAGAAAGTTCCAGGAATCAATCCCTCCACTAAATAAACTATTGAACTAAAAGGAACTGTCTGAATCAACTATTTTGAAACCCTGGAGTCTAGGGAACATGGTGCAAAAATTATGATAAATACCAATGAATGTCTCCCTCCATGCCACAGCTACCACCACCACCCCATTGCCCAAACACCCAGCAGGCAGCAGGGGGCATGCAGTCCAGGTTCCTGGTACATCTTGCTGATGCCAGCATGGGCTATAAAGACTTAGTCCTCCAAAATCTGCGGATGTATAGTCTGATTGTTGATCTCTGCTTTCCATCAGCTGCATCAGATGGCTGGGTGGCTGGTCTGAGGGTGGTCTTTGTTCCAATCCCATTCAGGCAAAAGCAGCAGCAGATCTTAAAGAGGCGGTACCTTTTATTTTCTCTTGTTTCTTTTCCTTCCACATTTGAGAGCAAAAATAGTTTTGAAATGTCATAAATTGATGGCTCCTTTAGCAATAACAATAAAAACCTAGCAATCCCAGAGGAGTGGGAGAACTAGATTTCCAGAGTTATAACAACATAATTCTTAGAACAAAAAATTACAAAACATACAAAAAACCACAGCACATTCACAGGACAAAAAAAAAATTGCCTTTAAATCAACTGTCTTAAATATGTTTGATGATCTAAAGAAATCCATAAACAAATAACTGAAGGAAATTAGGAAAGTGTTGCCTGAAGAAAATAAAGAAATGGAAGTTATAAAAAGGAACCAAACAGAAATTTTGGAGGTGCAAAGTACAATTAGGGAAAGGAAAAATTCATCAGACAGATTCAGCAGCAGATGTGAACAGACAGAAGAAAGGATCCGCAAACTTGAAGACATGAGCATTGAGATTATCCAGTGTGAAGAGCAGAAAAAAATTAATGAGAAAAATGAATGGAGCCTGAAAGTCCTGTGGGATACCATCTGTTCCAGTTTGCTAGCTGCCGGAATGCAACACACCAGAGATGGATTGGCTTTTAATAAAAGAGGATTTATTTAGTTAGTTCTTCAGAGGAAAGGCAGCTAACTTTCCACTGAGGTTCTTTCTTACATGGGAAGGCACAGGGTGACCTCTGCTGGCCTGCTCTCCAGACCTCCTCTGGGTTCCAGCAACTTTCCCCGGGGTGATTTCTTTCTGCACCTCCAAAGCCCTGGGCTGAGCTGCAAGTGCTGAGATGAGGTATGCTGAGCTGCTTGGGCTGTGCTACATTGAGCTCTCTCACTTAAGCACCAGCCAGTTAAATTAAACATCATTCATTGCAGCAGGCAGCCTCCTAGCCAACTGCAGATGTAATCAGCAACAGATGAGGTTCACATACCATTGACTCATGTCCACAGCAATAAAACTAGGTATCTTCACCTGGCCAAGTTGACACCTGAACCTAACTACCACACCATCATATGTAACAACACATGCATCATAAGAATCCTCAAATGATGAGAGAGAGAAAGGGGCTGAAAAATTATTTGAAGATATAATGGCTTAAAATTTCCCCAATGTGATGAAAGACATGAATACATACATTCAGGAAGCTCAACAACCCCCAAACAGGGTGGACTTTAAGAGATTACACCAGTACACATTATAGTGAAATTGCCAAAATCCAAAGACAAAGAGAGAGATTTTGAAAGCAACAAGAAAGAAGTGACTTGTCACATAGAAGTGATCTCCAATAAGATCAATAGTGTATTTCTTATCAGAAATCCAAGAAGCCAGAAGGCAGTGGGATGGTGTGCTGGTTTGAAACTATTATGTACCCCAGAAAAGTCATGCTCTTTTAATCCAATCTTGTCCATGCAGACTTATTATGGGTGGGATCTTTTGATTAGGCTGTTTCCATGGAGATGTGACCCACCCAATTTTGGGTAGGACACTTTGATTAGATTATTTCCATAGAGGTGTAGCCCCAGTATTCAAGGTAGGTCTTAATTAGTTTATTGGAATCCTTGAAAGAGTTCATGGAGGGAGAGAGAGAGAGAGAGAGAGAGAGCGCTAAGTGCCCGACTCAGAGAGCAGAGAGAGGAAACCAGGTGACAGACATTTGGAGACGCTTGGAGACAGACAGAATCTCAAAGGGAGGCCACTGGAACCAGCAGCTGGAAGCAATGAAACACAGGGGCAAAGGGTCAGCAGATGTTGCAATGTGTCTTCCCATGTGACAGAGCAACTTCAGACATGATCAGCTTTTCTTGAGTAAAAGTAGCCTCTTGTCAATGCGTTAATTTGGACATGGCCTTAGAACTGTAAATTTGTAATCTAATAAATCCCCTTTGAAAAAAAACAATCCATTTCTGGTATATTGCATTCTGGCAGCTGTAGCAAACCAAAATGGATGGCATATTTAAAGTCCTAAGAAAATAACTGTCGGCCAGGAATTTAATATTGGGAAAAATTGTCTTTCAAAAATGAAGGAGAAATTAAGACATTTCCGTATAAAGTAAAGTTAGAAGAGTTCATTACCAGAAGACTTGCCCTGAAAGAAA
Source organism: Myrmecophaga tridactyla (assembly GCA_004026745.1). NCBI lineage: Eukaryota > Metazoa > Chordata > Mammalia > Pilosa > Myrmecophagidae > Myrmecophaga > Myrmecophaga tridactyla. The sequence goes on from PVIY010060434.1 coordinate 5,119, forward strand.
TGCTAAAGGGAGTCCTTCAGGCTGAAATAAAAGGATTCTAGACAGTAACTTGAATCCAGAAGAAGAAATAAAGAACATTGGTAAAGGTAATAACATAAGTAAATTAAAAATCCTGTTTTTGTACTTTGGGTTTGTAAGTGTTTTTCCCAATTTAACAGACAAACATGTAAAATGGGCATACAATGTCTAAAGACATAATCTGAAAAAAATAACAATATAAAGGGAGAAAGATGGAATTATATAGGAGTAGAAAGTTTGTATTCTACTGAAACTAGGTAGTTACTAGTGGAACTAGGTTGTTATTAGTTTAAGATGTTCATTGTCATTACAGAGGTAAGCATTAAGAAAATAACAAAAAATGTAGAGAAATGAATAAAATAAGGGAATCAAAATGGTATACTACACAAAAGCAACTAAATACAAAAAAGGCAGTAATGGTGTAATTGAAGAGCAAAAACGTAAAAGACACCCAGAAAACAAATATCAATGGCAGAACTAAATTCTTTCTTCTCAGTTATTACCTTAAATGCCAATGGTAAACTCCCCTATTAAAAGGTAGAGATTGGAAGACAACTATATGTGGTCTACAAATGTCATTTTAGATACAAAGACAAAAAAAGTTTAAATTAAAAGGGTAGAAAAAGATATTCCATGCAAACAATAATCAAAAGAGAGCTGGAATAGCTATATTACTGTCAGATAAAATTGACTTAGAGTAAAAAAAAATTATGAGACAAAGAAGAACATTATATGTTGATAAAAATTTCAATCCAGCAAGAAAATATAATGGTTATAAACATATACGTAGCTCACAACAGAGCTCCAAAATATATTAAGCAAAAATTGACAGAATTTAAGTGAGAAATAGATGGTTTTTCAATAATAGTTGGAGACATCAATACAACACTTTCAATAATTGACAGAACATCTAAATAGAACATCAGTAAGGAAATAGAGGACTTGAAAAACACTATTTACCAATTATTCCTAATAGACATATATACAACACTCCATCCAACAACAACAGAATACACATTATTCATAAGCACGCATGAAATATTTTTTAGGGCAGACCATGTGTTAGGCTACAAATCAAATTTTAATAAATTTTTAAATTTTGAAATCATACAAAGTATCTTCTTGAACCACAATAGAATAAACCTAGAAATCAATAACAGAAGGAAAATTGGAAAATTCACAAATGTGAAAATTAAACAATACACTTTTTAACAACCAGTGTGTTAAAGAAAAAAATCATAAGGAAAATTAGAAAATATCTTGAGACAAATGAAAACAAAAACACAACTGCGTTGATTTGAAAGGATTATATGCCCTGGACAAGCCATGTCTTAATCCTGATCCATCTTGTGGAGGCAGCTGTTTCTTTTAATCCTTATTCAGCACTACAGGTTGAGAACTTGATTAGATTATCTCCATGGAGATGGTGCAACCAATTGTGGTTATTAACCTTTTATTAGAGGGAGATGTGGCTCCGCCCATTCCAGGTGGGTCTTGATTAGTTTATTGGAATCCTTTAAAAGAGGAAACATTATGGAAAAAACTTCAGAGCCATGAGAACAAGAGAGCCCACACAGCCAGAGACCTTTGGAGATGAAGAAGGAAAATGCCCCTGGGGGAGCTTCATGAAACAAGAAGTGGGAAGAGAAAGCTAGCAGACATCGCCATGTTTGCCATGTGCCTTTCCAGTTGAGAGAGAAACCCTAAACGTTATCGGCCTCCTTGAACCAAGGTATCTTTCCCTGGATGCCTTAGATTGGACATTTTTATAGCCTTGCTTTAATGTTGGATGTTGTCATGGCCTTAGAACTATAAACTTGCAACTTAATAAATTCCCCCTTTTAAAAGCTGTTGCATTTCTATTGTATTGCATTCTGTCAGCTTGCAAACTAGAACAACAACACACCAAAATCTATGGAATACAGTGAAGGCAGTGCTGAAAGGGAAATTTAGAGCTCCAAATGCCTGCATTAAAAAGAAGAAAGATCACAAATCAATATCCTAACTTCACACCAAAAGCCTAGAACAAGAAGAGCAATCCAAACCCACAGTAAGTAGAAGGAAGGAAATAGTAAAGGTTAGAGCAGAGATAAATGAAGTAGAAAACAGAATAACAATAGAATCAATAAATCCCAAAGTTTTTTTTAAAAAAAAGATCAACAGAATCAATAAACCTTTAGCCAGACTGACAAAGACAGAGAAAACACAAATGACTAAAATCAAGAATGAAAGTGGGAACATTACTACCACTTAAAAGTACTATATACAATTATATGCCAACAATTAGAAAACCTAGATAAAATTTAAAAAATTCCTAGAAACATACAAATTATCTATTCTGATGCAAAAAGAAATAGAAAATCTCAACAGACATACAGCAAGCAAAGAGATTGAATCAGTAATTGAAAACAAAGAAAAGTTCAAGATTGAATGTTTTCATTGCTACTACCAAAGATTTAAAGAAGATTTAAGACCAAACTCTTCCAAAAAATAGAAGAGGAGAGATTACTTCCTAACTCAGGCCAGCATTACCCTGATACCAAAGCCAGATTAAGATAGCACAAGAAAATAAAATCACAGAGCAATATCCTTTAAAATATAGATGCAAAAATCCTCAAGAAGATACTAGCAAACTGAGTCCAATAGTATATTAAAAGGATTATACATCATGACCAAGTGAGATTTGTTCCAGGAATGTCAGGATGGTTCAGCATAAGATAACCAATCAGTGTAATACACCACATTAATAGGATGAAGGGAAAAACTTTACATGATCATCTTAGTTGATGCAAACAAAAGGCATTTGACAAAATTCAATATCCTTTCATGATAAAAACACTCATAAAACTATGAATAAAAGGGAACTCTCTCAATATGATAAACGTATTTATGAAAAACCCATAGTAAATATCATGCTTAATGGTAAAACAGTGAAGGCTCTCCCCCTAATATCAGGAGCAAGACGAGGATGCCTTCTGTACCTACTGTTACTCAACACTGAATTGTAAGTTCTAGCTAGAGTTATTAGGCATGAGAAAGAAATAAAAGGCATCCAAATTGGAAAGGAAGAAGTCAAGTCATCGCTATTTGCAGATGACACGATCCTGTATAGAGAAAATCTCAAAGAATCCACCAGAAAGTTAAACTAACTGATAGAACAATCTGAAAAGGAAATCAAGAAAACAATTCCATTTACAATGGAATCTAAAAGAATAAAAACCCAAGAGTAAATTTAACCAGGAAGGTGAAAGACTCTTATCTGGAAAGCTACAAAACATTGCTGAAAGTAATTAAAGAAGACCATTTATTTAAATGGAAAGACATCCCATGTGCATGGATTGAAAGACTTAATGTTGTTAAGATATTAATACTGCATAAAGTGATCAACAAGTTCAATGCAAAACCTATCAAAATTCCAGCAGCCTTTTTTTGAGAAATGGAAAGGCCGATTCTCAAATTCATATGGAATTGTAAGTGGCCTTGAATAGCCAAAACAATCTTGAAAAAGAAGAATGAAGTTGAAGGCCCCACACTTCCTGATTGCAAAACTTTTAACAAAGCTGCAGTAGTTAAAACAGTGTGGTACTGGCATAGAATAGAAATATGGACTAATAGGAATAGAATTGAGAATCTAGAGTTTAAATCCACACATCTATGCCCAGTTGATTTTCATAAGGGTGGCAAGTTCATTTCATGGGGAAAGAATAGTCTCTTCAACAGATGGTGCTGGGACAATTGAAAATCCACCTACAAAAGAATGAACATGGATCCCTTCCTCTTACCATATAGAAAAATTAATTTAAAATGGATCAACAACCTAAATATAAGAGTTAATACTGTAGACCCCTACAGAAAAACATAAGGAAATATCTTCAGGGCCTTGTAGTAGGCAATGGACTTTTAGATTTCACACTAAAGGTACCAGAACAAAAGAAAAAAATAGTTAAAATGAACTTCATCAAAATGAAAAACTTTGGTGAATCAAACGACATTGTCAACAAAGTGAAAAGACAACCTAAAGAATGGGAGAAAAGATTTGGAAAACATGTATCTGGTAAGGGTTTAAATACACAATATAAAAAACTCCTACAAGTCAACAACTAAAAGACAAACAATCCAATTTAAAAATGGGCCTAGGATTTGAATAAACATTTCTCCAAAGAAGATATTCAAACAGCCAACAAGCAGATTACAAAATACTCAACATCATTGCTTACTGAAAAATACAAATTAAAACTACAATGAAATACCACTTCACACCCACTAGAATGGCTATTATTAAAAAAACTGAAAATAAAAAGTGTTGGTAAGGATGCAAAGAAATAAGGACTCTTGTCCATTGTTGGTGGCAATGTAAAAAGGTGCAACCACTGTGGAAAACAGTTTGGTACTTCCTCAGAAAGTTAAATATAGAATTATGATATGACCTAGCAATTCCACTCTTAAGTATACACTGGAAAGAATTGAAAGTATTCATTAAAGCATTATTCACCATAGCTGAAAGGTGGAAGCAACCCAAGTATCCATTAACAGATGAATGGATTAACAAAATGTGGTGTATCCATATAATGGAATATTATTCTGCCATGAAAAAGTGAAGTGCCGGTACATGCTACGAGATGGATGAACCTCAAAGACATCATGTGGAGTAAAATAAGTTAGACAACACAAAAGGACAAATATTGTATGATTTCTCTTATGTGAAATACCTAGAGTCAGTAAATTCACAGAGACAGAAAGCAGAATAGCAGTTACCAGAATAGTGGGGAGTTACTGCTAAATGAGTATGAGTCTTAGTTTGGGATGATGACAATAGTCTGGAAATAGATAGTGATGAAAGTTACACAATATTATCAATGTACTTAATATAAAAAATTGTTCACTTAAAATAGTTGAAAGAGGTGAATGGGTGTTTCAGTGGTGGAATACTCGCCTTCCATGTGGAAGACCCTGGTTTGATTCCCGGACCATGCACCTAAAAAAAAAAGGAAAGAAAAAAGTAGTCGAAATGATTTTTGTGTCAGGTATATTTTACCACAATTAAAATTTATTAATTAATTATAAAGAAAAGAAACCCCAAAAGGTGAAAGTTGGTACCACCTCAACTGCGCCTTTTTTTTTTTCCGGGATGGGGGGTACTATTTGAATCATTTATGGTACCAATCAATAAAGATACTTTTCAGTTAAAAAAAAAAAGAAATCTCATACCCTTTAGCTTTCAGCCAGTATTTCCCTGTCTCCCACTCCCCAGCTCAAGGCAACTACTAATATACTTTCTGTCTCTATAGATTTGTTTATTCTGGATGGCTAATATACGAAATTATACAATATATGGTTTTTTGTGACTGGCTTCTTTCTCTTAACACATGGTTTCAAGGTTCATTCATATTGTAGCAGGTATCAGTACTTTGTTCCTTTTTATGGCCAAATAATATTCTGCTATATGGATATGCCACATTTTGTTTATCCATTCATCATTTAATGGACAATTGGCTGTTTGTAGTTTGGGGTCTTATGAATAATGCTGCTCTAAACATTTGTGTACAAGATTTTTTGTGGACATATGTTTTCATTTTTCTGGCAATAATGCCCAAAAAGTGTGATAGCTGGATCATATGGTAGTTACATGTTTAGATTTTTTTAGAAAATTGACGAACTGTTTTCAGTGAATTGCTTTTTCAGAGTACAGATTTCTGGACTCTACCCCAGACCGACAAAATCAGAACCTTTATATTTTATAGCTCCTCAGGTTATTCTGATGATTGGCAAGGTTGGGGATAACTTTTCTAGCAGGTGAGGAAACCGAGGCCCAGACAGGACAATGGCCCTACAGCAACGCATGGCAAGCCAGTGCCCAGAGCCCAGGTCTGCCGGCTCCCACTCAGTGCTCGGCTGCTCCTCCCCGTGAACTCTCCATCAGTTTCCTGCTCTAGGCTTCTGCTTTATTTTCAAGGAAGTGAGATTGATAAGGAGGGAAATAAAATGCTTTGCGGACCACTGAGCCTTTAGGGAGATTTGTGAGCAAAGTTGGAGACTATGTATAACCTTGTCCATGAAGACCGACTAGGCATTGGCCATGACTTGTTCTGGGAAGGGCTTGCTCACCTCTGTTATTACCTATAAGAAAATAGTCTGATAAAGAATGATACACCCATTTCGTGGCTGTTTCTACGGAGACTTGGCAGCCTCTGTATTCAGCGGCGGGACTTCTCGGGCTGCAACTGCCCCACACACAGGCAGAAACAGACTGCTCTCAGGGCTGTCTCCCACATGCGCCTTCCCCAGGGGAGGGATGAAGCCCAACTTAGGTGGAATCCCTCTCTCAAAGAACGCAGACCCCAGGGCTTGGCAAATTGAAGCCATTGGAACCAGCCTACAACCTCTCCTCTGTCTCGACCACGCCCCCGGCAGGGAGAGTCTTCCAAAATTAAAGGAGACACGACATCTTTTGCTGGTGGGACCCGCAGGCAGACAAGCGCCACCTACTGGGCA
>PVIY010060435.1:0-11634 GCA_004026745.1 Myrmecophaga tridactyla
ATTAGATTTAGCATCACTAATTGCAGAAGACACTCCCCTTTGGCTGATTACAAATGGAATCAGCTGTGGATGCAGCTGACGTGATCACGACCTAATCCTATGAAATGTCCTCATTGCAACAGACAGACCAGCGCTTGCCCAATCAGATAAACAGGTACCACAACTTGGCCAAGTTGACACGTGTCCCTAACCATGACACTCCCTTATGAGTGGACACCATCGCCAGCCCATTTATCAGTTGAAGAAACTGAGACCCAGAGAGGGTGAGAAACTGGAGGGCTGGTGAGCCCCTTCCTCTACTGCTCGGCCGAGAGTCCCACCACAAAGACACACCCTGGAAGGATGGCCCCGTGCGCCTGCAGGGTCCACAAGGCCACCGAGGACACAGGGCGGACACCACAGGCTGGCAGCGTGGGCTCAACCCCCTTGCCTTGCCTTGAACCCCGTGACCCTGGCTGGACCTGGAGCAGCCGTGGCTCAGGCACCACCCGTGGACATTTTTCCAGAGCGCGTGTTCACCCAGGGGCAAAAAATGACATTTCCCAGCCTCTGCCGCTGGGGGTGGCCACGTGACCAGGTTCTGGGCAGTGAGATTAGGCGGCTAGGGACGTTTCCTTAAGAGATAGCTGGTGCCCCATTTGTCCCCTTTCCTTCCTGCTGGCTGGAGTAGAGCGGGAGGAGACTGTCCCTGAGGGGCTCCCCAGCAGAGGCCCCTCTAGCCCCAGGCCACCACCCCAGGACCTCAGGGGCTTTGCATCTTTGTTTCTTGCAGCTGCATCAGACAATGGGTTCGGGAACTCTGGCTGACCCCAAGGAGGGCGGTCAGAAGGGCAAGGCCATTTGGGAAACGCAGGGCCCGGGATGGAGAGCCAAGAGACAACATTGGGATGGCCTGCCCCTGGGCAGCGTGCCACACACCTGCCCATTTCAGGTCGTCGTTCAGGTCCATCACTGCCATCGTCTCCTTTGCACAACTGTCTGGGGGTGGGGGGAACTCCCAGATACAGGGGTCATGTGTGCCATTTTTAATAGCTGCTTTTGATGATGATGGACTCAGCCTATCAACTCCCCTACATGCCCCATCATCATAAATAACCAACACAAAAAGATGGCGAGGGACACTTTCCCCTTAGCAGATCTTACAGTGGATAAGGGAAACAGCCAGGACAAGAAGCCCTATGACCAATCGCGACCACCTGCTCTGTGTCATGCCAGCTGGCCAGGCAGCTTGTGTGCATTAGTTTCTGCCCTCAAGCTTTCAGCGTTAGTTTTTTTTATAACTGCCTGTGTAGAGATGAGGATGCTGAGGTTTAGAGAGGTGGGATGACTTTCCCTAGGTCACACAGCTCATTAGTAAAAGGACTGCATCCCACCCAAACCCCACCACTTCTGCCTCAAACCATGCAGTCCAGGTACGTTCAACCACATTCCTGTTTCATTGGCAGTTTTGCCCACTGTCTCTTCACACATTTGGCAGTTTCAGGTACCGAGTAGTCGGAGAAAATGAGGCTGCAGGAGGCGAGGAAGATGGATCACTCGGAGAGAGGATGGTCCAGCCACCCCCTCAGCTCCTCAACCAGATTCCCAGCTCATAAGGGCAGGGAGGTTGCGGCATCCTTTCTGTAATCTCTTATAATACCAAGAATAGTAATTGTAAAAGAATTTATTACAAACCAGCGACTTTATTATAAAATGTCTTAGACCAATAATTGTTTTCATTAAATAAAACCCCATAAAATACATCTCTAATTTCATTGCAGAGACAAACTGAAGGTCAAGAGAAAAGTCTGGTTCTCATACCAAGCTGAATAAGAGAGAGAGAAAAGAAAAGAAAAACAGCTCCAGAAGCACAGGAGAGGCAGTACAAGCCCGGAGTTAGAAGGGCAGGTCTCAGAGAAGCTCTGGTCTGAGGATTTCTCAGGCTGCTGCTCTCAGTGGCCCTGGGACATCCTATCAGGCTCAGCTTCTGCAGCCTCCTTTCCTTTCCCCTCCCAACTCCCACAACTCTAAGCTTCCCGACCAGGGCCTAATAGAATAATGGGATGGGGGTGGGTGTACTTTTTCCATTTGAACCAAAAAATTAAGTTAAAGGAAAGAATTTTTTCAAATTTGTTTCTCACAAAATTTTCTTGCTAGCACTTTCTACCATTTGGCCATCCTAGAATCAAGTAGAATGAGCTGTCTGGTCTAGCCCAAAATGATCACTATCAATATTTTGAATTTAATAAGAACATTTCACAGTTTTTTGTTTGTTTTCCAAAGAGCCTCATAAATTTCAGATTTGTGGACAGTGGTGAGGTATTTCCACGGCCGTGTTCTGAGCAGGATAGGAGAGAGGCCAAGGCTTTGGGGATTGGTAGGGGGGAGGATTCTAGTTATTTTTCTCTATTACGTCAAGATGTAGATTAAGGGCTGGCAAGCTTTTGTAAAGGGCCAGACACTAAATATTTTAGGCTTTGTGGCCCATATGGTCTCTACTGCAACTACTCCATGCTTCTGTGGCAGCAGGAAAGCAGGTGCAGACAATATGCAAATGAATGGGGGTGACTGTGACCCAATAAAACTTTATTTATAAAAACAGTCAGTGGGCCAGATTTGGGCTGCAGGTGGTTGTTTGTGGACCCCCGCTGTAGACGACAGTAACTGCACATGCAAGGCTGACTCTGACAGTGCCAGGAAAGATAAATCTAGAAGACTCTGTTCATCTCCACCACAATTTACTACAAAAGTCAGCATTCTCTGAGGGGCACAAATAGAAATAAGCATCCTTAAACAATGAAACAGTAGAGTCCCACGTGAGCCGTAAAGAAGAAAACTAAATACGTTTGCATTTAGGTAACTAAATTATTTTCTTAATTCCAAGACTGTAGTTGTGAGGAAAGGGTGTGAAAGTCATTTGAAGCGTCCACTTAATATTAATTTCTCGTTTTCCACTGCTTGCCATCAACTAGGGAATGATTTATCTAAAATGATTATAAAAAATGGTTTTACATCTTTGATGAGGACGCTCAGAAGAATAACTGAAGTTAGCAAGGGTTTCAGTATTATTGCAAGTCATAATGGAAATGATTTGCGCCACAGCAGAGAGGAAAAGGGGGGGAAAGAAAGCTCAAGAATTGTTAATTAACTTCACTGTTTCTCCACAAATGTTAGGAGTATTAAAAACAAGATTGCTGAAGTGCAAACATCAGGATTTAATGAACAATGGGATGTAATTGAAGTAACAGGGAATGACTTAATCGGGACAGTGGGTTGTTTAATGACGGGGATAATGGATCTTCTGGAAGGACAAACTAAGCGGAACAGAAGGAGTGGTGGGCAGAGGGCCGTGCTAAAGGAGGCAAGGAGATGGCAAGCTCTCAATGGAGATAGCCTGGGCCCCAGCATATATGAAATATTTTATTAAATATGATTGTCCTCACCTGGTAACTACCAGGAAAAAGACAGACTGGCGTGAGCCGGCATAAACCTTCAATAAATCATAATGGAAGTATTAAAATTTCTGCAGGCATGTATCTGTGCTTTTTTAAGAATTTCTAATAATCTTAAAGACTTTCATATAGATATGAGAATGAGAGCAATAATACGTTTGTCGGAACGCTGTTTCCCAGGGCGGAGGATGCTATCGCTCAGATTCAGCAGATTGGCAGACTCATTTCCTGGGTTTAAGAGTTCAAAAAACCATTTCTCGCTTAACTTTGATTACAAGTCGAACTTCTCTTGCTAATTCAGCACGCCTGCTATGAGTTATTGGGTTTTCTCATCTCGTCCGGAAAGTGAAGCAAATGTCCATTCTCCCGTGTGGTCCACTCTCCTGGGACCGAAATCCTCAGGCCATGGGCTCGGAAATGGGTCTCCAGAAAGCACACGCCAAGGGGGGCCCTGGGGTTCGCCATCAGTAAAGCTGACTGTGTCCAGAGGCTCTCAGTGGAGGGAAACACAGCACAGAGCAGCAGGATTTGTTCTCCTCCACCCTCCAACACGAGCTCCTGGCTATGGCAGCAAGTCCAGAGCGCCTGTGGTCACGGGGCATTCTGCCTCATCACTGCCTCCTTGAACCCCAGCCTGGATGCCTGGACAGAGGACAACGGCCTCTTATGGTTCCAGAAAGCCTGTGACTGAGTGGGGCTTTGCCTAAGCTTTGAGGAAAGACAGGAATTTTCCTCCCAGGATGCAAGGAAGAAAGACCTGCTTCCCGCAGCCCATTCATTAATACCATGACTTCATGTATAAGAAACCAGCAGGATATCTATATTCTAAATGCACAACCTAATCTTAGAGGTGTGAAACCCAACTTTCAGTAGTCATATAAGGGGCTGGGTTTGCGGGCATTTAGCCAACCAAGAGTTTGGGGGCCCTGCTTCTGAACCGCATGCTCTGTCATTTCAAGTTGCTCGCGTGGCTGCTCTAGACTTTTCTCTGACTTTCCTTTCCTTGAAAGAATTTCCTACACACACACAAACACACACATACAGAGACCCTATTTGTTCCAGTTTGTTCACTGCACCTTGTTTTCAATTACATAAACCACCTCCTCAGGCAAATTCAGAAAATCAAGAATTAAAGCCACTAGGTGTATGTGCCCGAGGGGGGAGGGGGAGGGTGGAGTGAGAAAGAGGGGGAGGGAGGAGGGAGGAAGGAAGAAGATTAGAATGTGATGGTTAAGGCTGGAGGAACCTGCCTGAAAGGAAATGAAAAGCCTTAAATGTTTTATATTGACCTTCTGCTAACATTTTGTCACACAAGCATAGACCGGATCATAGGCCTTCTCTAGAGCTTCTAGTATAATCATGCACCATGAAAGGGATGTTGGGACAGGCCCAATAAAAGGCATTAAAAACCATTTTTAAAGGCAAGGCCTTCTGATACAACTGGCCAACCTCTTTGCCTGTTTCAACTCTGTCTACCAGAAAATCTGCATTTTGCAAGGGAAGATTTATGCGGATTTCTGATGTCATAATTTTCTGTTAGCCTATTTCCTCAGGGGCTATAAGAAAAAAAAATTTGAGTCAGCATGAATTTCTTCAACATCAAGGAACATTTTGATGATGAGTTGAGTGTGAACAAATCAGAAACACATGGTCTTAATTGACTGTGAAATAAATGTTTCAAAATGAAAGGGGGAAAAATAGTCAGATATAAAACATTCAAAAGAACCCAAACCTCAAAAGTTGCTTCCCTAATTGGATGCTGGCCTCTTCCCCACACCCTCTCCCAAATCTCAGTCTCTCTCCTTCCTGCCTGGGTTCAATGTTGCTGGGTTCCCCTAACTTATATGCACTTGCAAATATTTCTCTTTGGGGGACTTTTGGTGCTTCCAAAATGTTTCAAAGTCAATGCACAAATATCTTCTAAGTTCAGACCAAAACCCTCGTCTGAAGAGTTGTCAGGATTTAGAAAGGAGAGTCAATACCGCCTCACACAAATTTCACCTTTTGTTCTCCAAGATGTCCAGTGGCATTTTCCATTCGGATGCACATTAGAATTAGCTGGAAGGTTTAAAGGGATACATCCACGCCTGGGGCTCCATCCCGGAGATTCTGATTAGTCGGTCCCCAAAGAAGACCAGGCACTGGTATGTTTCAATCTGCATTTCTGACAAGTGCCCAACAAGATACGAATTAAATGTAATGAAGCTTTACATGGCACTCGTATGCCAGACAATATTCTAAGTGCTTTATGTAATATCGACTCTTTTAATCCTCGCTACACCCCACCAGGCAGGTGCCATTACCATCATTTCCTTTTTACAGATGAGGAGACTCGGGCACAGAGAGGTTTAGAGACTTGCCCAATGTCACACAGCCAGGAAGTGACAAAGGCAATTGCAAGTCTGCCTGGCTTCAGTGTCCACGCTCTTAACCACTATGCACAAAGGTCTCAGAGTGTGGCTCCTGGGCCTGAAGCTGCTGCAGAAGCAGGGCGCTTGTGAGAAATGCAAATTCTTGGGCCACACCCAGACTCCTGAATCAGAAACTCCGGAGGCGGTGCCTGGCAATCAGTGTTTAACAACCTCTAAAGTTTGAGACACCCTGCCCCGAACCCCGCTGCACCACATCTGCAGATGGGTGCAAGGAAAGCGGGATCCTGGGGGACACTGACTTCCAGCTCAGCTCCGTGCCTCTCCAATGGCAGCTGCGCACAGCACCACCTTCCCCGGGAGGGCTGAGCTGCATCCTGCAGGGACTGTGGACTGGAACCACCTCATCTAGGGGACGATCCTCCCACCAGAGGCCCTAACTCCAGCCGCAGCAATGCGGTGCCTTCTCCAGTGAGGGAGGAAATTCTTCCAGGGTGAGACCACAGCAGTGGCCCCCCACAGCGAGGCCGCAGGGCTCCCTTAATGAGCAGTACATAAAACCCTCCTGTAATTTTTTCCCTCCTTCTCCACTAACGAGTTTCAAAAAGCTGAAGATCTTGCAGCTGGAAGTGATATCTGTTCATTTTCAACCAAAACACAACCATCTCTTCCCCAAGTTTGGATTCACCGAAAAGCATGCAAAATTCCTAAGTAGTTCTGGAGCCACGTTCCATGCTTGGCTCCCTCTCCACAATTCCTGAATGGGCTATAAATCCATGTGTCTTTCTTTAGGAAGGGTAGTGGGTGGGTGGGGGGTGGCTGAAAGGAAGTTCTCAAATGGGTGAACCCCTCCAGCATCTAGGCAAACTCCTGTGGTGATTTATAGCGTTCCTCTAAAAATATCTATGAGATCACAGTACATTAAGCGCATGACACCAAACATTTGTAACTAATCCATGGAAATAAAGTAAGGGCGTTGTGCTGCATGAGGAATGCAGTTGGATTTGTCTTGTGCTATCGTTCTAAAATAAGACGGCCTCAATTTGGTTGAAATATCTCTTCACACATTGTCTTCCAGGGCAGAGCCATTTGAGAAATTCTGATTGCAATTATAAGTGCTGAATAGGGAGTACTTTGCATTTCCTCTGACGCTGCTGAAAGCTATAAGCAATCTTGATATTAAAATCTTTGGAAATTGATGAGTACCTCAGGCATCGTTACAATATGCACCCCCCAATACAGGTAATTAAAATCTATTACATGAACATGCGTTAATATTTTATCAACTACTGTTTTTAATTAACTAAACATACAAGAGGGCTTGCACAAGTAGGAACAATACCATTTCATTTTAAGGGACACCACTCCCCCCCTACCCCGCCCCCAGCCCACTCACCCCCTAATTCTCAGCCAGACATATTTCTCAGTCTGGATGGAAAGGTTTCTCACAAACATACCACGGTGCTGAATTCTGGAACCTGCCACAGCAGCCAATCCTCATTAAGGGTGTACAGGGCTTTGCACGTGATGACATCGACAGGACCCTTGTTTATTTTCTGGTTCAAAGTTGTCACCAGCAAATAGAACGACTCTCCAACAGTTTCCTTGGGAAAGACACAGAAGTGACAGTTAGCTTTTTGCTGAATCCATTGTACTTTCCAAAGAATTAAAGTTTCGATTGATGGCAGTATGACAGGAGACAGGAGGCAGTGTGTTCTAATAATCAACAATAAATGTCCAAGAAAATACATATGACTCTATTGAGCATTAGGAGCAAAACTCAGGTGCATGGGACATACACTCACGTGCGTGCACACACACACACACACACTACATTTATAGTTGACAGCAACATGGGGTGCACAACATAGCCCATAAGTATTATATGTTTAAGCTTAAACACGACGGGCTGATGCCCATCTGCTGACTAATGCCTATAGTCAGGAGGATTAACCTGTGTTTGCATTCCTACTTATTTAATTGCCTGTTTTAGCAAACTGAAAATAAGTGCCATTGTAAAGAATGCACAACGATTAGTCCTGGTAACAAGAATAAATGTGAGAACATTTCGTACATTTGCCAAAGAGGATGCTTTTTGGTGCTAGCGTCTAATGAAGGAAGGGGCCTTCAGCTAAACAACGCGCCGTGGTGTCTCCCTGGCTTGGGCCAGGCCGGTGCCTGCACAGTCCCCAGACATGGTCTCAGCGCAGTCCCACCCTCGCGCCTTCGCTGGGCCACACGCCAACACCATGTCATCTCCTGGGTTGCAGCCAGCTCCGTGTCCCCAGGGCTCTTCTCAAATGCTCAGGCCCAATCCTGATGGCTTCTTTCTCCAAACCTCTGCTATGGGCACCTTTTTCTGGACCAGACATGGGGTGGGGGGTGGGGGCAGGGAGGGGGCCCATTATTATTTAAATGTCTCAAAGCTATGCTCGAATGGACACTGAGCAGCTCAAGCTGGAGGGCTGTTGGTTCTGCTCCTGCTGCATCCTCTCAAGGCATGTAGCCATGGGTCAACTACAAAGTACTGAACTTCTCATGAGCAACAGAGATTAAGTCGAAGTGGGGAAGGGGAGCTGGGGCTGGGGCCAGGGGCTCAAAGTGACGTAGAGGTGATGGCAGCCAGCCCCGGGCCCGGGTGGGAACGCCCGCTGACAAAGGCAGGCTTCCCCACCCACGGTCCTGACTATGCAGGGAGTCCTCTGGCTCTCTCTCTTGCCTGCCTTGAATAGATAAACTGAGACCTCTTTTAAGGGTCATGGGATGCCACCCCGACCCTTTCCTGCAAGAGCATTTCCCTTCCCAATCCTGGGGCTTCCTCTTGTCCCCTTCTCCCATCCTTCACTTCCCACCTTCCGCAGTCCACGGGGCTCCCTTCGTCACGTCTCTCCCCTCTGCTGATATAATGGCTGAGTCTCTCCACTGGGGGACAAAGGTGCAATGTTCAAAAATTTCCCAAAGGGGAAATAGTTGAGACTAGGACATGACATTTTCATGGGAAACTTCCTTTATTTTGTGGCTGACAACCTCACAGCCTTCTCTTTCCCTTTGCCCGTGGGTGACCTCCTGATCACAGATCTGGAACCCCACTTTCCTCTTCTCCCCTAGCGCAGATGGAGATGGGGGTGAGAGGCTGGGGGAGGGGCTGCACAGAGGTGGGCTCTCCTGGCTGAGTGGAGGGGCAGCAACGGCTTTAAGGACCCCATGTTAGCTTCTACAGAGGTCAGTAGCATCTCCTCTCACCCTGCTTCTCACGCTGGGTGATCATCTCCAGAACCCCTTGGGGCGCTCAAAAAAAGCTCAGGTATCTGGGCCCTACTTTAACACTGCAGAGCTGGAATCTCTCCTGATTAGGCTTGGTTGGACACAGGGTTCTTGGATATGTGGTTCTCCTTAGAAACTATAGAACCCTGAGTTTTCCTTGTCACCACTGAACAAAATTTCTAGCAGATGTCCCCACCCGCTGGGGACAAGGACTGCCTCTGCCCCTTCCCTAAGGCTGGGCCTGGCATCTCATGTGGCACACAGACTCTAGCTTCTCAGCACTGTGCTCTCTTTGGAGCTGGCCTGTGGCCCAGCCCAGTTCCCGTACTGTTTCCACCTCTCCTCCTGTGCTGGGAACCAAGCTTGGTCCTCTGTGGGCCTTTCCTCCATGAGTCCAGACCTCTGGCCCTGCATGAACAGGAGGCTTTCAGGCCTGAGATTTCCCTTCACACCTCACCCTCCCCTAGGGCTGGCGGCTGGCACCCTGCACATGGGGTCCCAGGCTCTCAACCCTAGGGCGCCCATGGCCGGCAGGGGTCCCAGGGAAGTCACAGTCTGTTCTGTGCCCCTTGTTCCTCATGCAAGAGGGTCGCGGTATTTACCGTGTAGGGCTGTAAAGTGGGAATGAGAAAAGAGGAGCAAAGCTCTTGGCATAATGGCACATTCAATAAGGGGCAGCCTTCGGCGAGTGGCTGGTAACGTGATGATGCTTTCATCCCCAAGGCCTCGGGGGCTCAGAAGGGGAGTCCTCTGGGGGCCATGGAGTTGGTGTCCCCCTTCCCCCATGCACACATTCCTGGGCTGGGGCAGGTAGACAGGGCTGGGGGGCCCGCACCCCCTTTAGCACCCAGCGAGGGAAGGGAAGTCAGGCCCTCCTCATCAGCAGGGATTATTGAACTGAAAGTGAAAGTGTCACCAGCCTGGCTCACCGTCACCTCCTCCCCCCCGGGGGCTGTGCCTCACCACCGGGGTGGCTCCAGGTCCTCTTTGAACCAGCACTGCCACATCTCACCCTGCGTCCTTGGCTCAAGGGGGCCGCAAGGGAGGCTTTACCCTCTAATGTCCAAGAGCGGCAAGGGCAGGCTCAGGGGACGAATTCCAAGATGCCAGAGAAAGAGCCAGAAAGAAATTCGAAACCAAAGGCCGCCTCCCTGCTTTGGATGATGGAAAATGGACACAGATAAGGAAAGGGCTCTACCCAGAGACAGGTAGAGCAGACGTCAGCAGCAAGCCTGCAGGTGCTGGCCAAAATGCCTAGCCCAGGGCTCTTTCCACTGCCCAGGGGCTAGCACCTGGCAATTTCCTGGAGGAGCCCAGCAAAGGATGGATCACGGGACCCCAGCCCAGAGCTTCCTGTTCAGTGGGGGCGTGGAGCGAGGTAGGGGCGGGGAAGGACCTTTTAAGGCCAAGACCCAGGGAACTGGGTCAGCGCCTTAGAGGCTTTGTCTAGAAGCAGCTGGGGCTGAGGCAACGATGGTGGGAAGCAAATAACATGCAACCCAGAATTAACCACCCCACACCTCCCCAAAGCATGTGATGATTTATACCGAGTAAACAGAAAAGAAGGCAGATTTCATTAATCTTAATAAATGGGTATTGCCTTAGGAGAGGAAGGGTACCATAAAAAAATGTAGTGCCTCTACTTGTAAGATTGCATTAAACATTAAACTAAGCACAGTCTATTTAAAGTATAGGTTTTGGATCTGAACTTAAGGAGCACTGTTAAAACCTGTGGCAGGGCAGTGGATCTTATTCAAAGTTTAATTAGATTTCAGAACTAGCTACAAATACACAATTATGCAGTTTCTGTGCAATTGGATGGCCGGTGAAATCAAGGGAGAAGAACCCTCTGTAGTAGGACCCTAGGAGGTCTGTACAGGAACATCCTCACATTCACATTAATATTTTATAATACAATTGGCCAACATTTATGGAGTGCTTGCTCAGTGCTAAGCAATTGCGTACATTTTCTCATCGAACCTCAAAACAGCCCTAAAATCTTTTCCTTCTTCCAATTCTACAGGTTATGAAAACCAAGGCTCAAGGAGGCCAAGAAACCTGCTCACACCCTGGAGGCGGTAGTGACAGCTGGATTTGAAGCCCTGTTTTGGGGTCCATGCTCTTAACCACCAGCCTGTACAGACAGTCTGAGTCCAAGAAGATGCTACGGTTCATTCCCTCGGACCCACTTCAGAAAGGAACTCCAGCAAAGGGAACCCAAGGGGCAGGGGCTCCTCTGGGGCCTGATTTCATGTGCAATGACTAGTTAGAATGGACTGTAATGGCCTTACAGCAGATTGGTAGGTAAATGGGTATTTCTGAAATGCTTCAGGGAATGTGCAAACAGTTTGTTCTCTTCAGTATTTCAAATATTCCCTCGACTCAGTGCAGTTGCTTCAATGGGCCTAGTGAGCTAGGAAGGTTAATTAATGTTCATGATGAGAGGGAGGACTCATCTGGAAAATCTTTCCCAAAGAAATTCTAAATGAACTACATTTACAGGGGCCGGCTGGAGTCAAAACCTCTTTTCCGTTTCCTTCTCTCTGCTCTCCACGTGGTCCAAGGCTAAA
>PVIY010060436.1:0-11635 GCA_004026745.1 Myrmecophaga tridactyla
GGAGCATCAGACACAAGGTTTTCACAATCACACAGTTACATTGTGAAAGCTATATCATTGTTCAATCATCATCAAGAAACATGGCTACTGGAACACAGCTCTACATTTTCAGGCAGTTCCCTCTAGTCTCTCCATTACACCTTGACTAACAAGGTGATATCTATTTAATGCATTAGAATAACCTCCAGGATAACCTCTCGACTCTGTTTGAAATCTCTCAGCCATTAACACTTTATTTTGTCTCATTTCGCTCTTCCCTCTTTTGGTCAAGAAGGTTTTCTCAATTCCTTGATGCTGAGTCCCAGCTCATTGTAGGATTTCTTTCCCACGTAGCCAGGAGGGTCCACACCCCTGGGAGTCGTGTCCCACATAGACAGGGGCAGGGTGGTGAATTAGCTTGTTGTGTTGGCTGGAGAGAGAGGCCACATCTGAGCAACAAAAGAGATTCTCTTGGGGTTGACTCTTAGTCCTAATTTTAAGTAGACATGACCTGTCCTTTGTGGGGTTAAGTTTCATATGAACAAATCCCAAGATTGGGGGCTCAGCCTCTTGCTTTGGTTGTCCCCACTGCTTGTGAGAATATCAAGAATTCTCCACTTGGGTAAGTTGAATAAGTTGAATCTTCCCCCTTTCTCACCATTCCTCCAAGGGGACTTTGCAAATACTTTTTTTACTCACAGTTCAAATCACTCTGGGATTTGTTGGGGCATCACTCTGGACAGACATACAAAATCTTATGCCCTACTCACGGTTCCATGTACTCATGGTGTTCAATTAAGCTTTTCACATAAGTTATGTTAGGAACTGCATTAGTCAAAATAGAAATTTTGTACCAAATAAACATTTTTTGCTTTACTCTCACATATAAGTTACAGTTTAAAAATATTAATTACCATCTATTTTCAACACCTGCAGTATTGATATTCCTTTGTTCTTCCTCATGCAAAAACATTTTTCATTTGTACATTTAGTCCCTATCATTATACATTCTAGGCCTTCCTAGATTATGCCATCTCAGCTTTTATCAGATCTCTTTTTTAATAGTGTCATATTTCTTTTTTGATATCCTATTCCATTTAATTTATTTATTCTTACCTTTGAATTAGTTGAGGTGTTTTATTTTCTGGTAAGGCACATCCCTCTTCACTATTCCCTTTTAAAGGTTTCTTGACACTTTTACGTACTCTTTCTTTTAGATGAACTTTAGCAGGGTCTTGAAGGATGCGAAGAGAGAATAGTAGGAAAACAGTAACAAGAGGAAAGGCAGAGAAGTTGGTAAAGTTTGGAGACTTCTTTCTCTAACTTGTCCTAATTCTTAATCAGTCTAGCATAGTATACATACATGTTTTAGTATCCTTAAATTTGGGAAATCCTCTGAGATGGGTCAGACTAAATTTTAAAGTTCAAAATATTTTTGCCATTTTAAGTTTGGGATGTTATAGAAAGGGCATAAGATTCTACAATGAGCATGAGTTTAAATCCTGGCTTTAAATTTACTAAACAGGAGGGTATGGGCTAGTCATAACTTTTGAGTAACTGTACATATTATTTATTATTATTCAGTATTTTTGGGTTGGCTGGGTCATTCTTAAGATCTAGGCTGTCTCATCTGAGACTAGATGGTCTAGGGTGGCTTCAGTCACATGCCTCAGGCCCATCTTTTTTCTGGCTTTCACATTTCTGCAGGCCATTCTTTGTTCCAGAAGCTGCAGAGAAAGTCCTAACAAGAGAGGGCAAGTCCCTACGTGCCTGCACTTTCCAAGTGCTTGTGTCACATTTGCCAAAGCAAGTCATCTGGTCAGCCCTATATTCAGGAGGTGGAGAAGTAGACTTGCTTCTTGATGGTAGAAGAGGCAAAGTTATGTTGCAAAGGGGATTGCATTTAGAGACGTATGAACAAATTGGTAACGGTTACTGCTGTTTACTATAGGAAGTAAAGGAGTTAGCGTCATGTCTATTAGAAAGCTTCACAGGCATTGAGAACAGGTAGTACATTCTCAGGTGGAAGATTGCTTAATGTGTATATGGTACGGCAAGAAGAAGTTAACGTGGCTGGATGGGAGGGAGTGAGTGGGAGAGGGGAAACAGATATAGAAACCATAGAATGTGTATGGGGCTATAAGCAATTATAAATACAAAGATTCGCGTGAGATGAGGAGGCATACGAGGGTTTTGAGGCATAGCAGTAGTAATATGATATGACTCACCGTTTAACAAGGATTACCTTGTTTCTGTTTTGAGACTAGATTATAGGGAGGCAGGGATGGAGCTGGAACCAGGCTACTTAGACTACCACAATAATGCACGTGAGAGATAACAGTTGTTCAGGTCAGGATAGTAGAATGAAGGTGAGTGATAGGGTTCTGAATAAGTTTTGAACATAGAGCCAACAGGATTTCCTGACAGATTGGCAAGAAGTATATAACAGAAAGAGGAGTCGAATCCAGGGTTTTGGTTAAAGCAGTGAGAAGTATTGTATTACCACCAAAATGGTTGGAGAACGTTCTGGGTTGGGTAGAGTAGTTTTGGGGGTGTCCTAAGAGTCTGTAATTGTTACCTTTTGTATCTATAGCTTTACTATCATACCACATAAATGTTGATGCTCAGATTTCTTTTATTTGTTTAATTGTGTAATATATATACAAAGCAAAGAAAGAAAAAAGCAAGTTTTCAAAGCACTCTTCAACAGGTAATTACTAGGCAGATCTCAGAGTTTGTCATGGGCTACCATACCATTCTCTCAAATTTTTCCTTCTAGCTGCTGCAGAATGTAGGAGGTTGGAAGGAATAAATACTTCTTTATAGTCACAATTGACTTTTTTTTCTTTTTTGTGAAAAGTAACATATATACAGAAAAGCAATAAATTTCAAAGCACAGCGCAATTAGTTGTAGAACAGATTTCAGAGTTTGGTGTGGGTTACAGTTCCACAATTTTAAGTTTTTGCTTTTACTGAAGACTAAAGAAAATAGCAATATAATGATTCAGCAGTCATACTCGTTTGTTAAACCCTACCATTTCTGTATAACTCCACCATCACTTTGATCTTTGTATCCCACTCTTTAGGGGTATTTGAGCTACGACCATTCTAACTTTTTCAAGTTGGAAGGGGCTCTCAGTAATATGGGGTAGGGAGATGGAAATGGCTGATGTTCTGGAGAGTTTGGCCCCTCTACATTTCGGGATTTATTTGGTCCAGGGACCTTTCTGGAGGTTGTACATTTCTGGAAAGGCACCCTACTGCATGGAACCTTTGTAGAATCTTATGTGTTACCCTAAATGTTCTTTAAGATTGGTGAATTGGTGTTTGGCAAGTTATAATAGGTAGCAGTGTCTAACTGAAGCTTGCATAAGAGTGACCTCCAGAGTAGCCTCTCTACTCTATTTGAACTCTCTCAGCCACTGATACCTTATTTGTTACATTTCTTTTCCCCCTTTTGGTCAGGATGACATTATTGATCCCATGATGCCAGGGCCAGACTCATCCCTAGGAGTCATCTCCCATGCCACCAGGGAGACTTTCGCACCTGGATGCCATTTCCCGTGTAGGGGGGAGGGCAATGATTTCCCTTGCAGAGTTGGGCTTAGAGAGAATGAGGCCACATTTGAACAACAAAAGACGTCCTCCAGAAGTAACTCTTGGGCATACCTATAGGTGAGCTAAACTTCTCCACTACACACATAAGTGTCAAAAGAGCAAACCTCTAGTTCAAAGGGCTTGGCCTATTGATTTTGGTGTCCCCTAATGTTTGACACAGTATCATGGGTTTCCCTGGTGGTAAAGTTTTAATTCTTCTATATATTTTCTCCCACCTCTTAAGGGACTTTGCCAATTCTTTTTGATTATCTGCTTAATATTCTCTGGGATATATTCAGGTATTACATTAAGCTGTACCAGATTAAAGGCCCTCATTCTTATTCCGGGTTCCCTGTGTTTCACTTGTTTAAATGAGCTACCCAGACAGGTTGAGTTAGATTATGTGCTATAGGAAGTTTAGGTTCTGGACAAAATAAACCTTTCTTCCTTTGGTTTCAAATAGTAGGTGAGGTTCTAGAATATAGACAATGTCTTCCTTACCCCTGTGTTCTGAATTACCTTAAACCTGACCTGATCATCTTCATTCTTATCTCTCAGTACCAGGTTATGCATATATAAAAAAGCCTGTCAAAATCCAGAATTAATCATTACCATTCCGGACTATGTGACTGCTTTAAGAGCTTACAATCTAGGCTCCTGTTTTCTTATAAGCATTTTCTATAGGAGACCATACAGTAATTGCTCTTTTGCTTCAGGCTAATTTTGCCTCCCCTGGTGTCTCATAGGTTTATTTACAATGTTGCATGCCTCACATCTTTGTTTCTTTTTCTCTAATAGCAGCCATTCTTATAGGTGTGAGGTGATATCTCATTGTAGTCTTGATCTGCAGTTCCCTTATAGCCAGTGAAAATGAGCATCTTTTCATGTGCTTTTGAGCCATCTGTATTTGCTCGTCAGAAATTTTTTTGCCTATCCATATCTTTAGCCCATTTATAAATGTGTGGTTGCATTGTATGATTTCTTTGTATATACAGGAAATCAAACCCTTGTCCTATATGTGATTTCCAAATATTTTTTCCCATTGACTTGGCTGCCTCGTCACCTTTTTAACAAATTCTTTTGAGGTACAGAAGCATTTGATTTCGAGGAGTTTTCTTTTATCTATTTTTTCTTTTGTTGCTTGTGCTTTGGGTGTAAAGTTTATTAAGCTACCTCCTATTACTAGGTCTTGAAGAGGTTTCCCTACCTTTTCTTCTAGAAGCTTTATGGTGCTAGTTCTTATATTTAGGTGTTCGATTCACTTTGAGTTAATTTTTCTGTGGGGTGTAAGATACAGTCCTCTTTCATTCTCTTGACTATTGATATCTAGTTCTTCCATGCCCAACTATTGGAAAGAATATTTTGTCCCAGTCGCTGCCTTATCTTTTGTATTTTGTTTGTCATATATATTCTTTTCTCTCTTTTTCTTTTTAACCTTTAGGTTACCTTTACTGGAACTCTTCAATTCTGTGCCCTCCTCCAGACCCGCCTCTCCTGTCTTTTTTGTTCAACAGGCAGAACTACCTTTAATATTTCTTGTAGGACTGGTCTCTTGTTGACAGATTCTTTCAGTATTTGTTTGTGAAAATTTTAATCCCTCCCTCAGAAGAACAGTTTGGCTGGGTACAGAATCCTTGACTGAAAGTCTTTCTCTTTAAGATCTTAAATATATCATACCACTGCTTCCTTGCCTTCATAGTGCCAGTTGAGTAGTTTGAATTCAGTCTTATGTGGTTTCCTTTTCATGTAGTAGATTGTTTTTCTCTTACTGCTTTCTGAATTTTCTGCTTCTCTTCAACATTTTGAAGACTGATTGGTATGTGTCTTGGGGAAGGCCTATTTGGATTTATTCTATTTGTAATTAGTTGGGCTTCTTTGATTTGCATATTTATGTCCTTTATAAGGGATGTTTTCCCCAATTATATCCTCAACTAATCTCCCTAGCCCTTACTCTTTTGTTCTCCTTCTGGGACCCCAGTGATTCTTATATTTGTGTCCTTAGTTTTATTCATCATTTCCCTGAGATTCAATTCAAACTTTTCTGTCTTTTTCTCTTTTACTGTTTTGTGTATTTGAAATCAGTTGTTCTATCCTCTAGTTCACTTTTTCTTTCTTCTTCCTCTTCATGTCTGGTGTTGTATGTCTCTAGTGTATTTCTGATTTAGTCTGCAGTGTCTTTAATCTCTGTGATATCTGCTATTTTTCTTTTTATTCTTTCAAATATCTTTTTATGTTCTTCTAGTGTCTTTTATATCTTCTTTATATCATTAGCCATCCCATTTATTTTAGTTAGTAGAGGTATGTGAACATCTTTGATTAACTGTTCCAAAATCTATGTCTCCTTTGGTGTTTTAATTTGGTTATTAGGCTGGGCTGTATCTTTCTACATCATTATATGCTTAGTGATCTTCTCTTGTTTTTGAACCCTGTAAATATCTTGATAGGTTTACTTTGGAAGTTGATTTCCTTAAGTAGTCTAAAGCTTTGTATTTGCGGGATGGACGTGGAGCAGGTTGTAGGGCGCAGGGCAGGGCACAACAATGCAGTGATGCATTGCAGTGCAGGTATAGGCAAGATGAGGATTCTAAGCTGGTAGTTGCTAGTCCCTGTCTCCCTTTCCTTGCACTCCTGAGGGCTCCAGGCTTTTGTTTGGAAATGAGCTTGTTAGCCTGTTTGCATCAGCCACATGGTCTCCAGTTCTCTGCTGCTCATTTCTTCAGCTTTTGCAATCAGGGCAAAAATTATATGTTGTATAGAAGACTCTCCCAGGTCACTTACACCCTGGAATCACTGTCTCAGTCACCTTCCCTTCCTTCTCTAGCTGTTTCTAGGAGCAGGAGTGATCCTGACCTATTCTATTCCACCATCTTCCTTGAATTTACCCCGCCATCTTCTCCAGATTTATTTCTTTAACCCAGACCTCTGTCCCTGGCTCCAGAATTATATATATATTCAGCTCCAGGACAGCATATCCAGTTGACATAGCAACTTGGATATCTCATAAACATCTCAAACCTAATGTGTTGGAAACTAAATTCCCACCCGAAAACAATGCCATCTGTAGTCTTTCCTGTCTTGAGTTCTGGCAGCCCCACTCTTCCAGTTCCTGAGACCACTGCATCTTTTTGAAGTTTCTTTTTCTCCCATACCCCATATTTGATCCATCTACAAATCCTCCTCGGTAATTCCTCAAAAACATACCCATCATTTAATCATATCTTACTTCCTCTTCTGTTTCTCCCTGTGCAAGCCATTATCTGGATTTTCTGGATTATTGGATTAACTTCTTGTTTTATCCTTGCCGTCCTTGTCTGTTTTCATGTACAACAGTTAAATCTTATGACACATCAACTAAAACTCCCCACTTAAAGGCTCTTTGCAGTGAGAGTCTCCATTACCTTTTCCTATTCTTCCCCCACCTATTACCTTCCACCGTATTTTCTCCACTTGAGTCACACTGCCCTCCTTGCTTTCCTTGAGCATAGCAGGCAAGCTCCTTGTTAGAGCTTTTGCACATGCTGCATTCTGCCGGTAATGTTCTTTGTCAGGTATCTGCATGGCTCAACCCCTAACTTCTTTACTCTTCCCCCGGCAGCCTAGATAAAATCTTATATTCTTCTCTTCCCTATTGTGTTAGTTCTCTAGAGAAACAGAAGCAACAGGAGAGATTTGTAAATACGAGATTTTGCAAGGTTTCTCATGCATCCGTGGGAATAGAAGAGTGCAAAATCCATAGGACCAGGTGTGAAGCTGGCAGCTCTGTTGAAGGATTTGGACAAACTTTACAGGAAAGGCTTACTGGCTGAAGAAGCAGTGAAGGAGCCTCTATCAGATGATTGGATTGTCTTGTTGTGAGAAGCACTCCTCAGTTGATTGCAGATGTAATCAGCCACAGATGCAGTTAGCTGACTGATGGTTTAATATACCATCCTTCCTGTTTACTGACCAGCCACAAAATATCCTTATAGCAAAGACAGTACTTGCCTGACTAGAGAACTGGGCATAATCACTTGGCCAAGTTGACACCAGAACCTAACCATCACCCCTGTTTTTCTTTTTTCTTTTTTACATGAGCAGTGTTCTAGTTTCCTAGCTCCTGGAATGCAATATACCAGAAACAGAATGACTTTTGAAAAGGGGAATTTAATAAGTTGCTAGTTTACAGTTGTAAGGCCAAGAAAATGTCCCAATTAAAAAAAGTCTATAGAAATGTCTAATCTAAGGCACCCAGGGAAAGATACCTTGGTTCAATAATGCTGATGAAGTTCAGGGTCTCTCTCTGAAGTGAGAAGGCACATGGTGAACATGGTGCCATCTGCTAGCTTTCTCTCCTGGCTTCCTGTTTCATGAAGCTCCACGAGAGGTGTTTTCCTTTTTCATCTCCACAGGTCGCTGGCTGGTAGACTCTCTGCTTCTCGTGGCTGTGTCATTCTGTACTCTCTCAGAAATCTCTCCCAGTCTCCAAAATATTTCCTCTTTTATAGGATTCCAGTAAACTAATCCTGAATGGGCAGAGACATGTCTCTACCTAATCCACTTTAACAACCATTCTTGATTGAGTCTCATTTCCAGGGAGATGATCTAATTACAGTTTCAAACATACAATACTGAATAGGTGTTGCTTAGCTGATGGCTGGGGGTGAGCGGCCGTACTGAGTCAGTCACACAGACACACAGCACACAACTCAGGAGACAACCCTCAGAGGTGAGTGGAAGGCTTCCACTTTATTGAGGAAGTGCACAGGCTTATATAGGCTGGGAGCATGCAGGGACACGTGTGGGGCTGGGATTGGTCACCGCTGTTGCTAGGGTGGAGGGCAGATTTCTGGGATTGGTCACCGTTGTTGCTAGGGCGGAGGGCAGATTTGAGGTCAGCCATTTTGTGTTGCCTTGCATCAGCCACGGCAGCCATGTTGCCCATATTTTATGGCTTCTCCAACAATAGGGATTAGAAGAAACGCTGCCTTTACACAATGGGATTAGGATTAAAACATGGCTGTTTTAGGGTATATACATTTCTTTCAGACCAGCACAGGCAGTCTCCAGGAATTGAACCCAGGTCTCTGGCATGGCAGGTGAGAAGTCTGCCACTGAGCCACCATTGCACCGCCCACCATCATACCTGTTTTACACCTTGTTCTTTGTACCGCACACTGATATATATTTTATTTATAATGTTTTTTCCTCCGCCAGAGTGTAATTACCATGCAGGTATGATAATTTATCAGCAGTGTGTCTCTTTTATTACCTGCTGTATCCACAGGCCTAGAACAAAGCCTATAACATAGTAAGTAGGTGTTCAATAAATATTTGTTGAGTGCATGAATTAGTAGGATTACCTCTTATCAGCCATAACTTGACTTTGGGCAAACCATTTCTCTTAATAGGATTTGTTTTCCTATCTTTAAAGTGAGATTATATTGGATTGGATCAGTGTTTGTGGCTTTCTTGCAACAGCAAAAACTTAAATGTAAGTAGTATTGAGGTTCCTTGAAGGTTTTTATGAGAATTTAGCTGCTTAGCAAAAATGTTTAAAAGCCACTGTACTGGATAGAGTTTCTCCAAGGTCTTCTCAGCCCTAGGATGATAAAGATTATAATTAGAATTGTATGTTTGGTTATCGAGGGGAGCCTTCATGTAGAGGAGGCATTTGAATTAAGACCTGAAGGGAGAATATTCAGTAGGCAGAGATAGCTGGAAGGGAGGGAAATAAGCAAAGTGTTTTCCAAGCCCAGGAAACAGTGGTAAGGAAGGCAGGCAAATAGCAACAGAGGAAATTTAAAAGGTGTGGGGAAGGCAAGTGAGTGCAAGAGAGAGAAAGAATGGGAGACTGTATGAGTGTGTGTCTGTATTTGTCTGAGACAGTACAACGAGGGCAGGGAAGATAGTGCTGAAAAAGAATAAATTGAGGTCAAATTGTGAAAACGTTGAATATCAGGATAAATAAAAGCAATTTGGATTTTTATTTTGCCCCTAGGGAATCAAAGTTTCTTTCCTTTGTTTATTTTATTGTTTGTTTATTTTTTGGACATGAGTTCTTTAGTAAGATTTCTATGATAGAGTGAAATATGAATTGAAAGTGGGCATTTGCTAGTAGAAAAGGGACAGTTAGGAGACTGGCGATGTTTTTCTTTTATATGATGCTTCTACTTAAAGAGTAGCATAGGAGAACCTTGAAGTTTCATTATAAACTCAGCACAAAAGAAAGAGAATTTTCTCCACATCATGTAGGGGTTAATAAGTGTCTTTTTGAGTAGCTGCTATGTGTAGAGCACTATGTTAGCTGCTGGGGCTACACAGGAAGCCTGGATTTGACCCAAACTACTAAGTCCATTTCTATGAGTGGACATTTGTGTTCAAAAGACTCCTCTGGGTGGTTCTGAGGCGCATTCCTGGTTACAACATTGAAGTAAAACATACATCGTCTTTAATATTTAATTTAAAATGTAATTGTTCAAGGTGCAATGTAATGTCTATGAGTAACAACTTGAGATCATAGCATGTTACCTGGGAGCAGCAAAGAAGAATAAAATTGTACAATCAGTTCTTGGTTATTTTTTAAAAACAGAGGTAAAAAAAAAAAACCCTTAATATCTACAACAGAATCTTGTAACATGATTGGTTACCATGGATTCGGCTATATCAGTAAATCATGGACCAAATCATATTTTAAAGATAGTTGAAGTGTGTAGTAAAATCCTGATATACTACAGTTTCTTCTCAGTGAACCATTTTTGCAAAGTTCTTGTCTCTGAATTTCTTCTATTCACTGGACCCTATCCACGGTGATGGGAATATAGTAATTAGCAAAACTAGACAAAGCCCTGTCCCCTTTTGCCTTTGGAATGAAACACACAGACACATGTCCAGGAGATGTATGTGTTTCTTATGAATGGGTCTTAGAAAACTGTCTCTGTGGGAGGGGGAAGGAGACCGTGGTTTAATGTAGGTAAGAGAGAATTAACCATGTTTTGCATGTAAGCTCACATTTGGAATTCTACATATTGCTTAGAATGTGGGATTACACTTTGACAGGTAGTAGCATCAGCACTACAAGTTCTGTCCTGTTGAAAGATTTATCAAAAAAACCTGAATCCTAGTTCTTAAAATTTTAGTTTTATAGTTAAATAGTGGAGAACCTTGATTCCTCACAGCGATGAATAGAACCTGTATCTAGTTCATGTAGGTGGTAAAATAAAGCTGATAGGGATGCTCCTGAGCATTTGGGTAATGTAACAGCAACTCTAGAACCTTCTCCTTTGGTATAACCAAGATATTTGCTTCTGTTGCAGGGCCAGTGATTGTTTTCTCTTTAAGTCTCTCACTTTTGTACGTAGAAATGATCTACATACTGGTGGTCAGAAGTTCTTCTATATTATATTCCAAATATCCGTCATTATCAAGTAATGAGGTGCTTTATATAAGTGGGTTTTCTTAGTAGCAGAGGCTTATTACCCTTTTATTTGTACTTCATAAAAAATTTCACAAACTTGGTATTCACTTTGCCTTTTAAAAACCTTTATCATAATGTTGCTCACTTTCAGGCGCTTGTTATATGATGATATACCTAGGAAGTACGTAGCACTTACTGACCCTGCAGAATGGCTTTAGATCCCAGTACTTTTTACATTTTATGTTTATTTGTAGTTTTATAGTCCTTTTGTTGTTCTTTATTATTGTTTTTTTAAATCAATTGTTATTTATTTGTTCTGACATCATCTTTTTACTATTGCCCTCTTTTACTCCTTATAATTTCTATGTGTAATTACTTAAAAGAAAATAATCAAGTTCAGCTCTGGACAGAGACTTGTGAGACTTTCCAGTGAACATCTTGGGTACCAAATTGTCGTTTTGGATCAGTGTTCTAGTTTGCTAGCTGCCGGAATGCAATATACCAGAAACAGAACGGCTTTTAACAAGGGGAATTTAATGAGTTGCTAGTTTACAGTTCTAAGGCCGAGAAAATGTCCCAATTAAAACAAGTCTAAAGAAATGTCCAATCAAAGGCATCTGGGGAAAGATACCTTGGTTCAAGAAGGCCGATGAAGTTCAGGGTTTC
>PVIY010060437.1:0-11641 GCA_004026745.1 Myrmecophaga tridactyla
GTTGGTGGGAATGTCAAATGGTGCAACCACTGTGGAAGGCAGTTTGGCGGTTCCTCAAAAAGCTGAATATAGATTTGCCATATGACCCAGCAATACCATTGTTAGGTATCTACTCAGAGGACTTAAGGGCAAAGACACAAACGTACATTTGCACACCAATGTTTATAGCAGCATTATTTACAATTGCAAGGAGATGGAAACAGCCAAAATGTCCATCAACAGACGAGTGGCTAAACAAGCTGTGGTATATACATACGATGGAATATTATGCAGCTTTAAGACAGAATAAACTCATGAAGTAACAAAGTATTTTAAATTACGATGGAATGTAATTTCTTCCTTGATGTGCATATATTGTATACATACAATTAATGGAATTTTTACAAATTCAACACAACCAAGTAATCCACATCCAGTAATCAGACCATTCCTAGAACTCAGAAGATCTCTTAAGCCCCACTTCCATACACTAGCTCTAGTATTTCTAATACCATAGATTTAACTTATTATTTTGAAATAATTATATAAATAATTATATATTTTTAAGAAGTTGCAAAATTAGTGCAAAGAGGTCCCGTGTGCTCTTCAGTCATTTTCCCTCCAATGATAGCATCTTAAATAACTATAGTGCAATATCATAACCAAGAAATTGACGTTTGTGCCATTCACAGATTTATTCAGATTTCACCAGTTTTACATGCACTTATTTGGGTGTGTATGCAATTTTTTCACATGTACATATTTGTGTAGCTACTAGTAAAATGAAGATATATACTGTTCCATCACCACAATGTGCCTTTGCTGCCTCTTTATAGTCACACCCACATCCTCTCCTTCCCCATTCCTAATCCCTGGTAACTAATAATCTGTTTTTCATCTCTATAAGTATGTCATTGTTCTCCATTTCTATAATTATGTCATTGAGAATGTTATATAAATGGAATTACACAATTTGTAAACTTTTAAGGTTTGCATGGGAATTATGTTGGATCGTGTTTTTTAATCCATTCTGCCAGTCTCTTATAATTGATGCATTTAGATCATTTACATTTAGTGTAATTACTAAGTTAGAGCTTAAGTCTGATATGTTTTGTTATTCTGCAAATTTGTTTTTCGTTCCTCAGTTTCTCTTTTCCTGTGTTCCTGTAGATTACTAGAATATTTTTAGAATTCCATTTTGATATACCTGTATTGTTTTAAATATATATTTTTGTACAGATTTTTAAACATTGCTCTAGATATTTCATTGCACATACAAAACTTATCACTTATTCATATGTAACATAGTCTACTTTTGTCAACATTTTACCAATTTGAATAATGTATAGAAAACTTACATTCAAGTCCCTTTATCCATCCTCATTTTTATAATATTACTGTCTTAAAAATTTCCTCTGTATATATTGAGAAATACATCAGACAACGTTATAATTTTTGCTTCAACCATCAAAACATAATTTAGAAATTGAAGTAGATAAAACTGAAGTATTTTAAAGTATATAACTAAAGTATTATATTTACCCATATTTTTCTTCTTTCTGTTCTTCCTTCATTACCATGCTCCACATTTCCTTCTTTTATCATTTCCTTTCTGTTTGAGGAACTTCCTTCAGCCATTATTTTAGGGTAGTTCTGGTTGGTGACAATTTCTCTTTCTTCATCTGAGAATGTCTTTATTTCAACTTACCTGAAAAAATATTTTTCCTGGGTATAGAATTTTGAATTGAAAAATCTTTTCTTTCAGCAATTAAAAATGCTGTTCCACTTCTTTTTGGCCTCCATGGTTTGGGAGGAGAAATGCATTGTCATTTGAATTATTGTTCCTCTATGGGTAATGTGTCATTTCTAAGTGTTTTTTTTTAACTTTTTTATTTTATAATGTAACGTATATATACAAGGCAGAGAAAGAAAAAAGTAATAATTTTCAAAACACTCTTCAACAAGTAGTTACAGAACAGATACCAGAATTTGTCATGGGCTACCATTCCATCATCTCAGATTTTTCCTTCTCTTTCTAAATATTTTTTAAAATTTTTCCTGTGTCTTCGATTTTTCTGAAAATTATTATTGATTATGATATGTCTTAGCATGGGGATCTATTTGGGCTTTTCCTGTTTGAAGTTCACTCAGCTCCTTGAAACTGTTGATTTATTTATTCACCAAATTTGAAAAGTTTTCAGCCGTTACTTCTAACACTTTTTCAACCCCAATTCTTTCTTCTCTCTTTCTGGGATTCCAGTGACACAAATGTTAGATCTTGTTTCTAAGTTTCTGTTCATTTGGGGTGGGGGTCGGGGTCTATTTTCTCTCTGCTGCTCAGATTGGGTAATTTCTATTATTCTATTTCAAGTTCATTGATTCTTTCCTCTGCATTATTCATTCTGTCATTTAGCCCATCCAATGATATTGATTATCTTATATTGGTTATTATATTTTCTCATTCTAGAATTTCCATTTATTTCTCCTTTATATCTTCTATTTCTTTGCTGAGGCTTTTTTTTCCTCTCATTTTTTACATGTGTTTTCATGATTTCTCCTTGAAATGTTTTTATGATGGCTGTTTAAAATCCTTGGGAGATAATTCCAACATCTGTGTATCTCAGTGTTAGTGTCTATTGATTGTCTATTATCATTCAAGTTGAGATTTTCCTGGCTCTTGTATGATGAGTGATTTTTTTATTTTATCCTAGGCATTTAGAATATTATGTTGCAAGATGTGAGTCATAATTGCTTTTTATTTCTTTTTTCTTCTTCTTTCCTTTCTTCCTTCCTTTATATTCCTTCCTTCCTTTCTTTATTTTTTGCTTTCTTTCTTTTTCTTCTTTTTTTAGGAGGTCACCCTGTTTAGGTGTAGCACACAGTTTCTGGTAGGATGGATATACAGCTGCTCACTGCACCCCACTGACACCTCCTCAGTGAGAACTGAGCAGTGACTCACGCTGTCTACTAGATGCTGGGTCGGAGTGGAAGTTCTCCTCCCTACTGGCCCTGCTGATATTGGGAGGGGTAAGATGATGTGCATTAGCTATCTTGCACTGCCTCTTTCTACCTGGAAAATTGACATTTTTAATAAACACAGTTGGGATGATTTGATAGCCATTTAGAAAAATTTCTAACTGGATCTGTATCTCACACTATTCACCAGAAATAATTTCAAACGAATCAGAAATCTAAATGTAAAAGTGAAACAAACAAATACTGAAAGAAAATATGGGTAAACACATTTATAGCCTAGGAGTGGGGAAAACTCTCTTGTTCCTGGTGGAATTTTGATTGGGAATAAATTTAATCTATAGGTAAATTTGGGGAAAAAATGACCTCTCAACAATATTGAATCTTCCATCCCATGAAAAAGAGTATATCTCTCCATTTATATAGGTAAAATATAGCTTCTTTAATTTCTCTTAATAACATTGTAGCTTTTAGTGTATAAGTTTTCCACATCTTTTGTCAGATTTATCCCTAAGAATTTCATATTGTTATGCTGTTGTAGATGGTATTAATTTTTAAATTTAAGTTTCTGTTGCTTGTATAGAAATACTATTGAATTTTTGCTTTTTGATCTCATATCTTGCAACCTTGTTAAACTAACTTATTAGTTAAAGGAGATTTTTTGCAGACTCCATTAGATTTTCTAAGTGATATAGAATCTATTATGTCTTTTCTTACCTAAATGCACTGGCCAGATCTTCAGTACAATGTCAAGTAGAACTCATGAGACTAGATTTCTCATCTTGTTCCTGACCATAGGGAGAAAGCATTCAAACATTCACCATTAAGTATAATGTTAGCTGCAGTTTTTCATTGTTTGTTGTTGTTGTTTTTAAATAAATTCCTTTATCAAATTGAGGAAGTTTTCTTCTATTTCTAGTTTCCTGAAAGTTTTGTTTTAATCTGGAATGGGTATTATCTACTGTTAAATGCTTTTTCTGTATCTTTTGAGGTGATAATATAATTTTTCCTTTTTAGTGTGTCAATATGGTGGACAGCATTGATTGTCTTTTGAATATTAAGTCAACTGGTACTCCTGGGATAAACCCCACTTGATCATAATGTATTATCCTTTTTATGTATCATTGGATTTGATTTACTAAGATTGTGTAGATCATTTTTGCATCTATTTTCATGACGAATTTGTCCTTAGTGTTCTTTTCTTGTAATGTTTTTTCTTATTTTGGTGTCAAGGTATGCGTGTCTCAAAGAATATGTTGGTAATTATTCCTTCTTCTTCAAATTCCTGGAAATGTTGTGTAGAATTGACATTATTTTTTCCTTAAATGTTTAGGAGAACTCACCAGTGAAGCCATGCAGGCCTGGGATTTTCTTATGGGAAGCTTTTTAAAGTACAAATTCAGTTAATTTAATAGATATAGGGAGGTTCAGATTATCTATTTCTTCTTGCATGAGTTTTGGTAGTTTATGTCTTTCAAGCAATTTGTCCATTTTCATCTAACTTGTCAGATTTATTAGCGTAAAGTTACTCATGGTATTTCCTTATTAAAGAAAATTTTCATTGGTTTTTTGTTGTTGCTGTTGTTGTTTAAAATAATCTTTTTATTTTGGAATAATTTTATATCTACAGAGAAGTTGCAAAGATATTATGGAAAGTTCACCAAGTTTCAGTTTCCCCTAATGTTATCATCTTACATTCACTGCCCAAATCATTCTGGGATATATATTGGGGCATCACACTAGCCTGGACAAACCAACAAAATCTCATGCCCTATTCAATATTCCATGTTTGGATTAAGTATGAAAAAGAAAGTATTTGAAAAGTCCCCATGGGGTAATGGGAAGAAGGGGACAATATTCAACTTCCCCATTTGAAGAATTCCTGATATTCTCCCAAGAAGTGGAGACAACCAAATCAGTAGGCTGAGCCCTCAATCTTGGGGTTTGTTCCTATGAAACTTAGCTCTGGCAAAGGATAGGCTAAGCCTATTTAAAATTAGGCCTAAGAGTCACACCCAGAGATCCACTTGTTACCCAGATGTGGCCTCTCTTTCTCTAAGCCAACACAGCAAGTTAACTCACTGCCCTCCCTCCCTACAAGGACATGACTTCCAAGGGCATAAATCTCCCTGGCAATGTGAGACAGAAATCCCAGGATGAGCCAGGACCCAGCATCAAGGGATTGAGAAAACTCCCAACCAAAAGGGGGAAGAGAGAAATGAGACATAATAAAGTTTCAGTGGCTGAGAGATTTCAGAGTCAAGAGGATATCCTGGAAGTTATTTTTATCCATTATATAGATACTCCTTTTTTAGTTTATGGTGTATTAGAATGGTTAGAGGGAAGTACCTGAAACTGTAGAGCTGTGTTCCAGTAGCCTTGTTTCTTGAAGATGATTGTATAATGATATAGCTTTTACAATGTGACTATGTGATTGTGAAAAACTTGTGGTTCATGCTTCTTTTATCTAGGGTATGGACAGATGAGTAAAAAATATGGATAAAAAATAAACAAATAATAGGGGGAACAAAGGTTAAAATAAATTGAGCAGATTGAAATGCTAGTGGCCAATGAGAGGGAGATGTAAGGGGTATAGTGTGTATGAGCTTTTTCTTTTTTCTTTATTTCTTTTGCTGGAGAATTACAAATGTTCAAAAAAATGATCATGGCGATGAATACACATCTATGTGATGATATTGTGAGCCATTGACTGCACACCATGTATGGAATGTTTGTATGTCAAGTTTTTATAATAAAAATATTAAAATCAGAAAAAGAAATAGTCCATGTACTTACGGTGTTCAACTAATCTGACTGTTCTAGTTTGCTAGCTGCCGGAAAGCAATATACCAGAAATGGAATGGCTTTTAAAAGGGGGAATGTAATGAGTTGCTAGTTTACAGTTCTAAGGCTGAGAAAATGTCCCAATTAAAACAAGTATAGAGAAATGTCCAACTTAAGGCATCCAGGGAAAGATATCCTGGTTCAAGAAGGCCAACGACGTTCAATGTTTCTCTCTCAGCTGGAAGGGCACATGGCGAACATGGCGGCATCTGCTGGCTTTCATGTGGCTCTACCAAAAAGGGGACTCTCTCCAAAGTGTTTCCTCTTTTAAAGGATTTCAGCAAGCAACTCCACCTTCAGTGGGTGGAGACACACCTCCATGGAAATCATCTAATCAAAAGTTACCACCCACATGGACAGGCCACGGTGGCTCAGCGGCAAGAATACTTGCCTGCGATGCCAGAGGACCCGGGTTCGATTCCCGGTGCCTGCCCATGTAAAAAAAAAAAAGAAAAGAAAAAAAAAAGTTACCACCCACAATTGGGTGGGTCACATCTTCATGGAAACAATCAAAATGCTCCCACCCAGCAATATTGAATGAGGATCAAAGGGCATGGCTTTTCTGGGGTCCATCACAAATTCAGACCAGCACATTGACCATGCAAGTTAAATTAAGTAATGCACTACCCAAAATGTGAAATTTGCACAAAACATCTCTCCTTTTGGCCTCATACAACATGAACATAAGTTTATATTGACATCTGTGACTTTAATCCAATACTACAGGGTTCATTTTAAATTTCCCTTCTTGCTCATATGTAACTTCTCTTTCTGACAGTGAGAAATTTGTGTCCCAATATCTACTATATATTTACTTATTTGTCTAACCCCATACACATATAAATAGTTTCAGAATTGTTTACTTATACTCCATGAGAAACATAATTATCAGCTGGAGTACATAGTTTATGTACAATTTGTAGACCTATTTTTTGCTAATTGAAGAAATTTTATTAGTTGATACCAAGGAATTATTGTTAATTTTGTTAGGTGTGAAAACGGTTATGTAAGAAAATGCCCATAATTTTTGGACATGCTAACTGAGATATATAGGAATGAAATGGCATAATGACTGGATGTTTTTCAAAAAAACAATTAATTAAGCAGAGAAAACAAAATACATAGATAAAGCAATGTGGCAAGATCTTGATAATTGTAGAATCTGGTTGATGGCGTTCTGGTTTGTGATATACCAGAAATGGAACAGCTTTCAAAAGGGGATTTAGTAAGTTGCTAGTTTACAGTCCTAAGGCCATGAAAATGTCCCAATTAAAGCAAGTCTATAAAAATGTCCAAATTCAGGCACCAACAAGAGGTTACCTTCACCCAAGAAAGGCTGATGAAATTTAGGGTTTCTCTCTCAACTGGAAAGGCACATGGCAAACATGTTGATGTCTGCTAGCTTCCTCTCCAGGTTTCTTGATTCATGTACCTCTCCCCTGAGCATTTTCCTTCTTCATCTCCAAAGGTCTCTGGCTGGTGGACTCTGCAGTTCTCGTGGCTCTGTCGTAGCTCTAAAAGGAACTTTCTCTGAAATGTTTCCTCTCTTAAAGGATTCCAGTAAAGGCCCACCTGAAATGGGTGGAGTCATGTTTCTCTCTAATTAAAAGTTAATACCTACAATTGGGCGAGTCACATCTCTGTGGAGATAATCTAATCAAGTTCCCAACCTACATTATTGAATAGGAATTAAAAGAAATGGTTGCTTCCACAAAATGGATTAGGATTAAAACATGAATTTTCTAGAGTACATAAACCCTTTCAAACCAACACCAATGTGTATATGGGAATTCATTGTACTAGTATCTCTACCTTTGAGTGTTCAAAATTCTTCATTATACAAAATGTTTATTAAAAATAATAATTTTTAAACTTCATTTATTTTTGACAGGTAAATAATTCATTTGGTTAAAAGAAAAAAGTACCAAAGGGTTTACTTAATTAACCATTAAGTATGCTGATATTATGAAGGCAAGACATCAGGAGTTATGAGCTCATATCATCTTGCAAGTCTTCCCTGAGGAAATGCAGAATGCTGTGGGAACACAAAAAAAGATAGATCAGGCTCATTTGGGCAGGTTTCCTAGAGAAATAAGTATTTGAATGAGCCTTAAACAATGTGAACATTCATTTCATCCTGCAGTATGAAGAAAAGGGCCTTTCCAGGTAGATGGAAAGTCTCAGATAGGTTGATTGATTGGTAAGCAATTGTAATGAGACAAGACAGAATTGAGTAGTTCTGGAATAGGGCAGTAACTATAGGATGGGAGGAGATAACAATGAGATAATTTTCGGAGATAGAATCAGCAGGACTTGGTGACCAGCTGAATATAAAACTAAAAAGGGAGAGGGAGGAAAAAGATGAAGGGCTCAAACCTGAGTGATTGAGAGCATGATGCTGTAGCCATAAGTGAAAATCATTCTAGTTGATTCATATGCAGTATGTTTAATGCACAATTACAAATAAGTACTCTGAGGCGAAGAACATGCTCTCAGTTCAGGGTTGGCTTGGATAAGGGCCTCTCTGAGGAAGTGACCCTAGAGATATATCAGAAGGGTGAATAGGAAGGAACTAGGCTAAGAGGGAGGGGACATCTCTAAGAGGAAGGAAGGGCATGGACCCTTTGACAGGGGCCCTCGAGGACTAGAGGAAGGCTGCTGTTTCTGTGGCACAGAGAGCAGGGTCATGGCTCACAGTAAGCCTGGAAGCCAACCAGGGGCTGGTCGTGCATTTTGGAAGGATCACTCAGTCTTTAGTGAGGAATGAAAGGAGAGGGGCTGAAGAGGAAGCAGAGAAGATAATGAGGAAGAGCAGGTT
This sequence comes from Myrmecophaga tridactyla, assembly GCA_004026745.1. Classification (NCBI taxonomy): domain Eukaryota; kingdom Metazoa; phylum Chordata; class Mammalia; order Pilosa; family Myrmecophagidae; genus Myrmecophaga; species Myrmecophaga tridactyla. The sequence goes on from PVIY010060437.1 coordinate 8,615, forward strand.
TATCACAAATGAGACAGTGGGAGAACAGAAAGATTGACAATTGCAGTCAAACATGAAAAATTTTTCAGCATCTGGTAAGAGGCAGTTTTACACAGTGGTTAAGTGCTGGGCTCTAGTCTGGAGAGTAAATGCTAAGCTAAGTGCTCAAATCTAAAAACATTTCAGAAGTCAGGAGGTAGCAGCAACTGAGGATGTGACTAGCTGGTACCAAGTGTCCACAGAGGCATGGTAAAGGAGTGATTGTCCAAAAGTGACAGAGATGGGAAAGAATGTTGTCCCATCCTTCTCCCACGCACAGTGAAAAAAAGCAAATGCCGAGGGGTCAATTAAGATTCAGCAGCAACCACAGCTCTGTTTCATGTGACTCCCGCAAGTCACTTAACTTTTCTCATTCGTAAAACAAGGATATTAACCTGGAAGGGTTGTTTGGAGGGTTTAATGAGATTAAAATATGTGAAGTCCCTGCCACGTGGTGGTTGGTCATTCAATGTTAATTTCCTTCCACTTTCCAGGCCCCAGTAGAAGAGGGCAAGGCATGACCTTGGCAGTGTGGCAGCAGTGCGGTCATGAGGTGTGGAGGTCTAGGGAGTATGGAAAGGAGATACCAAGTACATGAGATTCGTGTATGAAGTAGGGGAGAATTAGTACTAAGCTGGATTCCTGAATAAAATGAGTCTGTAGTGAAGAAAAATAGTTATAAAATGATTGGGTCTGGAACAGTGGTGCTAAATAATAAGGGTAAAGGAGACAAGGGAGCCTTGGTAAGGACAGTCCACAAGTAAAGCGCTGAAATGGCTAAGCAGCCATTCCAGTTGGTTCCTTTGATGGCCTTGTTCATTTATTTTAAATTGCTCATGTTTCCTGAATAAGTGCATTGAAGACTTTACATTTACCTCAAACTACTATTTAGGGGCATCTCACAAGTTTTGACAGGCAGTGCTTTCATGATCAGTTAACTTCTAGATATTTCACAATTTCTGTTAATACTATTTAATAATTACTTAGTTCATTTATTAATTTCCTAATCATATGGTTTTGACCCTCTTTTTAATTGTTGATTTCTTATTTAATTGCATTGTGATCCAAGCATCTCTGTGGTAGCTGTTTTATAGCGTCTTTGAAAGTTACAGACCTCCTTATGACCCAATACATAGTCAATTTTTGTAAATATTCTATGCATACTTGAAACTAATGCATATATTCTATTTTTTGTCCAGGGTTCTTTGGAAACCTTGTAGATCAAGTTTGCTAGTATATTTGTTCACGTATTTTATATCTTTACTATTTTTTTAACTGCTTGACCTATCAGTTTCTAACAGAGGTATATTAAAATCTCCTTCCAGGCTTCCGGGTCAAGATGGCGGCTTAACAACGTTTTAGTTCATCCTCCAGAACAACTACTAAATAACCAGAAACAGTACAGAACAGCTCCTGGGGCCACGTCAGTGACCAGACACACAGCGTACCCAAGTCTGGACCAGCTGGACCAGCTGCGAGCACCCCCAGAACTGTGAGCTCCCAAAGCTGTGGCGGCCAGTGCCCCTCCCCCACAGGCCGCTTCCCAGAGGGGAAAGGAAAGGACTACCAGCAGCAGGGACTGGGCACAATCAAATGCCAATTGTGGAACTAATTAACAAATTCTGACTACTAAAAATAGGCCCCCAGCTTAGGTGAACCTGATCAAAGCAGAGGTTGCTCATTTTTGCGCCGGCACCAAGGGGGCAGGACTGACAGAAAAAGGGGAAAAAAAAGAAGGAAACAGAGGGTTTTGTGGATGTGTATCTACAAAGGCTTGACTGCCTCTGGATACAGCAGCAGGACTTTTCAGGCTGCAACTGCCCCAGGCATAGGCAGAAGTGAGCTCTTTTGGGGGCTTGTTTGGAGCCTGTGCCTTCCTCAGGGGAGGGGTGAAGCCCAACTCAGGTGGAATCCCTCCCTCAAGGAATTCAGACCCCAGGACTTAGTAATTTGAAGCCATTAAAACCAGCCTACAACCTCTCCTCTGTCTCCACCATGCCCCCAGCAGGGAGAGTTTGCCGAAGCTAAAGGTACTGCATCATCTTATGCTGGTGGGACCTGCAGTCAGACAAGCGCCACATACTGGGCAGGATAAGAAAAACAGAGTCCAGAAACTTCACAGGAAAGTCTTTCAACCTGCTGGGTCTCACCCTCAGGGAAAACCGACGTAGGTGACTCTTTCCTCCTGATAGGAGGCCAGTTTGGTCTGGGAAAATCTGGCTGGGGTCTATAATATCTAAGTAGACCCTCCTAAGTGTGTGTGTGGGGGGAAGGCACCACACAAGCAGGGCAAGAAACAAGAAAACAAGAACTGAAAAATTCTCCTCTGTTAAACAAAACTTAAGCTAAAGGTCCAGATAAAGCTGAACTGAATGTCAAAGAACAGATAGACAACAAATTCATCCATCAAGAAAATCCTAGATAAAAGAAGTGAAAACAATCTCCAGAATAAACTAATTAAGGTAATTAAATGCCTAGATGCCGCAAAAAAACCAAATCACACTAGGAAAATTGAAGATATGGCCCAGTCAAAGGAACAAACCAACAATTCAAATGACATACAGGAGCTGAAACAATTAATTCAGAATGTATGAACAGACATGGAAAACCTCATCAAAAATCAAATCAATGAATTGAGGGAGGATATAAAGAAGGCAAGGAAAGAACAAAAAGAAGAAACTGAAAGTCTGAAAAAACAAATCACGGAACTTATGGGAATGAAAGACACAGTAAAAGAGATGAAAAAAACAATGGAAACCTACAATGGTAGATTTCGAGAGACAGAACATAGGATTTCTAAACTGGAGGATGGAACATCTGAAATCTGACAAGAAACAGAAACTATAGGGAAAAAAATGGAAAAATATGAGCAGGGACTCAGGGAATTGAAAGACAATATGAAGCGCACGAATATACGTGTTGTGGGTGTCCCAGAAGGAGAAGAGAAGGGAAAAGGAGGAGAAAAACTAATGGAGGAAATTATCACTGAAAATTTCCCAACTCTTATGA
>PVIY010060438.1:0-11627 GCA_004026745.1 Myrmecophaga tridactyla
GTGATTATAATGCTATTAAATTCACACACATCTGTCCTCTGAAAATAATTGAATTTAATTAGAAATCAATTATAGAAAGATACTTGGAAAGTCTCCAGATATTTGGAAACTAAATAACAAAATATTAATTACACCATAGGTTAAGATGCAATCAAAAGATAAATTAGAAAGTGTTTTCTCTGCAAAAATGAAATCACAACAAATCAATATTAGTGGGATATGCCTAAAGTAGTAATTAGAGAGGTAATTAGATCAGTAAATATTTATTTCAGAAAAGGAATAAAAACCTTGATTCAGTGACTTTAGCTTCCCTATTAAGAAATTGGAAAAAGCAAAGTGAAATCCAAAGTAGAAGAAAGGAAATAATAAATATCAGAATGGAAACCAATGAAATAGAAAACAGAAAAATCAGAGAAAAACGTGAAAGTAAACTTGATTCTTTGAAAGTTCAATAATACTGATTAACTACTAAACAAACTGATTGAGAAAAAAAGAGACGAAACAAGTATCAGGAGTAAAACTGGTAACATTGCAATGAGTACTTAAAAATTTAAGGGGAAATTATTAATACATTTATGCCAATAAATTCATAACAAATTAAATAGATCAATTCCATGAAAGATACACACTACTAAAGCCTATTCCAAATGAAATAGGTGATGTGAGTATCTTTGTGTGTTTTAGAAAAATGAGTTTATAGTTAAAAATAGCCTCACAAAGAAAATTGAAAGTCCAGGTCACCTTATTGGCAAATTTTGCCAAATATTTAAAGAAAAAGTAAAACCAATTCTATACAAATTTTTCCATAAAGTTAAAAAGCTGGGAATAGTTTCAATTCATTTTATGATACAAACTTGACATTGACGCCAAAAATTTCCACTTTGCAATAAGTGGAAAACATAATCCAATCTCCCTGATGAACAAAGATACAAGAATTCTTTAAAAACTGATCAAACATCCTCTTGCTTCTATCATTTTGTGAGTGCTCTTTCTCTGCATATGTACTCAATAAATTTTCCACCTACATGCTATATTTGTAATGGGCTTTTGAATTATTTTCTTGTGGTGCAGCCAAGAACTTGAAAACCAAATTGGACAACACATGTTGGTGAACCAACCAGTTGGCACTTCTCTCTAATTGTCTGAACTAGTGAGTACTAGGAGGCTTGGCCATGTGCTGTCACTTTTTCTTCTCACTTTGTCCATTGCTGTCTTCTCCTATGTCTTCATTTTCACTGTTCTCTCTAGAAATCTAGGGATTCAGAAGCAGTTTCCCCAGGATATAACCTCTGTTCACACTGAACCTTCAGCTCCCTCCTTGGAGGTGGCAGAAGCCATATCTCCATGCCATGTAGATCCAAGAAAGTGGGAGGTAACACTGCCTTTTGGATCCTGACTGAGGACTTCTCCCTGTGTTGAGCAGGAGACCAATGGGAGCCCAATCAAGACCCTGCCTGTCTATCTGTCTCTCTTTCTTCTTGACTCTCTGAAACTTCTCCACTTACTTGGCTTAATCTAGGAGCTCTGATGTGGCTCCCCAAGGACATAACCTTACGTCACCTTGAGCCTTTGGCTTTCTCCTCAGAGGTGGCAGGAGCCCTGTCTCCAGGCCATGTTGATCAAAGGAGGCTCTGGGTGGTAGGTGATACCACTTTTTTGGACTAGACTAAGGGCTTTTCCTTATGTCGAATAGGTGTCAAATCAAATTCCTGTTTGTCTGTGTCCATGCATTTCCTAGGCTCTCTGAGTCTTCCCCACACTCTCTCTTTTCATTCCCTCTGATGACCCAGACCCTTCCTGCTGAATGTGTTTCTCTTTTCAACTCTTTGACAAAAGTCTTCTTCCCTACCTCCATGAAAATCTCCATCTTTCTCCTCTGTCTGGCTTACAATGCCATCTAAGATATTTCATTTTAGTAACACAGGATTCTGGGCTAAGAATTCTTGTAACAAGCAATGTGTTGTTGTTAGCATTATAGGGAGTCACCTCTTCTTTAGGCTGAAGGGCATTGGGTACATTCCATAGCATTGTCTCCTCCTGAAAGGCAGCATGAGTTTTGCAGGATAAGCAAAAGTCCCAGCTATACTAATTGAAGCGAGTTAAGCCTGTGAGAACCAGTAAGCCACACCCATTCCTGTTTGTCTTAAAATGAACATGGAGGACCTCTTTCCCTCTGCTTAGTCAAGGCATTGACTCTCCTGTTCTCAATCGCCTGGAGCCAGCCTGAACCATGGTTTCTCCTCCCCACTATTGCTCTCCAGTGTATTTGCAGCCTTAGTGGGCTTTTCTCTTGAAACTGCTAGTGTTAAGTTTGCTTTCACTTTCTAAAATCTGGACTGCAAGGGACAGAAGAAGCCTCACTCCTGGCCTTGTCCTATAATATGTCCATACCCAGACCCAGCAGATTGCCTAAAAAGAGGAGTTAGCCACATTTTATTGTGGAACTGGCCTTTCCCAGGACAGTTACCCTTGAGGGGAGCCTAATTTATTTGCCACATGTTCCTTTCCTCTGGCCCAATCCTGGAAACACCCAGGAAGATTCACTCTCTAGAGTTTCTTTGTCTGTAGCAAATCTTTCCATTCTCTTAAACAGTAAGTAAGGATTGCTTGAAGAATAGCCAGTGTTGGCCCACAAATGGGTCAGTTATAATCCTATTCTACAATTAAAGTTCTTTTGTAAAAAGGAGGCAAAGTGCAAGAAATTCCTACTGTACATCTTTTTATAACCTATATCAAGATAAATCCATGAAGGGCTCTTGCAAATTATGTTATGCACAGGAGGACCCCTCAAAATGTATAGAAGAATTAAAAAAACTGGCATTAACCTATGAATTTACCTGGGGGTATGTGTAAGTCATTCTTTCCTCTTGTTGCATTCCTGACGAAAAACTTCAAATTTGGACTGAGTCACAAGGCCAAACAGGGCAACTTGCAGGCCAGCAGCCTGCCCAAAATGCAGCAACGGTAGTCAGTAGCAGTTCCAAATGCTGACCCAAACTGAAACTACCAGAGAGATCAGGCAGACATGAAAGCTAGAGACCACATGAAAACTTGCCTAATGGAAGCAATAAAAAAGCATTCCATCAAACATGTAAATTATAGTATGTTACAAAGCATAGCTCAGAAAGATAAGGAAAACCCTGCTTTATTTCAGGGAAGGTTAGTGGAAGCCATGAAAAATATACTCAAGTAGACCCTGACTCCCCTGAGAGGCAAATAATGCTTAAAACCTATTATATTAGTCAGTCACCTCTTGATATAAGGAAGGAACTCTAGAAAGTAGCCTCTGGGCCACAAACCTCTATAAATTATCTCATGAATGCTCCTTTTTCTGTTTTTAATAACCAGAACAGTGCTGTAGAAGAAGAAAAGGTAAGAGGAGACAGGAACAAAGCTTGGCTCATAGCACTTGCCATGAACAGTGGAACAGTGGCTTTGGGGCCACTCAGGGCTGAAGTCAGCCAGATCCTGCTATAATGTGGAAAGATGGGGTACTGGATGTATTAGTGTCCTCAGGACTCTGACAGCCCCCAGGGCCTTGCCCTAGATGTGGAAATTGCAAGTCCTGAATCAGCCCAGGAGTGCACCGATTCCCAGAGGGGAAGTCAAGGCCCTCTTAAAAGTTTTAGTGACCTCTACCAAGCAAGACTATGGAGGCCCAGAGCTGGTAATGGCCCCCTAGACATCGTCGAAGAGCATTGATTTTGACAAGTGCCAGGTGACCTTTGACATGCAAGTAAGACAACTTTTTCATTAATACTGGAGCCATTTATTCTGTTTTGATCCGTCACTCAGGCCCATTATGCCACGAACCTCTCCCATGTAGGGGTAAATAGAAAGCTTAAAGCCAAGACCTTCAATCAGCCCCTCCTTTGTCAAATTGGCATACTTTTAAATCATCAATTCTTTTGATGAAAAAAATGTTTTTTATTCCTAAGAGGCCACTTTAAAACTAATAAACCCAACTAGTGTTTACCCCTTGTTTATCCTAAGGCCCCTACTAGATCAAGGCCTCTTAACCTCCTAGAGAAAATCCTTAAGCAAATAAATCTGTCTGTATAGGATAAAAGCATTCCAGGGCTAACCTGTGAATAACCCTTGACTGCATGCAAGTTTTCAGTCCTAAATCTTAAAAATGCATTTTTTGTATCCCTCTTCACCTTAACTCTCAATACCTATTTGCTGTTGAATGGCTGGGATGTATAAATAAGATTCCCACCCTACTCACTTAAGAAATTCTCCCCAAGTGTTTCAAAATAATCCCTATATCTTTAATAATACCTTACAGCAGAATTACTGGCCTCCAACTGCCTCAACATATGGTCTGGCAATATATTAACTTTGTAAACTAACATATTCTTAATACAAGTGAATTTTTTGTTGTTGTGATCATTGCAAGCTAGATATGGAAAGTCACAGAAAGGTTTAAGAAAGTGAATTTTGTAGTGATTATGGATTACAAGTCCTGAATAGATATGGAAAACTGCACAAAGTTTAAGAAAATGAATGTTTTAGTTATTACTGACTACAATTCCTAAATGGATGTGGAAAGTTGTGGAGAATTTAAGAATGTAAGTTTTTTTTATAATCACTGCTGACTACAAGAAGTTTTAGAGAGTTTATAAAAATAAATTCTGTCTGTCCTAGTCAATGCTGCTTTGTTAAACTGCTGTTAATATAGTAATTAAAAAGTTTTTCTTAACCATCTGAGTAATTTGTCTAAAAGATAAAAATTTTCTATCATATCAGAATAATATCCTTATTAAGGTTTATATTGACCTTATTCTTTATTTCAGAAGACAAGTCTACTCACTCTTAAAGGAATGTTATAAAAGATTTTTTTCTCTCACCTTGTAAAAGGAAAGTGTTAAAATAGTTTAATATTAACTAAAGAAGTGCATAACAAATGTTGCAATAATTTGAAAAAAAATTTTCTATCCTTCTGTTAACTAGATCTGCATGGGTAAAATATTATTCATATATTTTAAATTTTTTTAAATTCCTAAAAACTTAATGTTCTCACTCTCCTTGTTATAGCCTAATACTAAGCTGTATGATATATAACAATCAAATTTAGTTATCAGCTACACTACTTTACTCTAAGGCTTCTCTAAAAGTAAAGGTGGTCAAATATAAGTCAAACTTCATCTTCAATAAGAAGACTTTAAAAGAGAAGCAAGGCAAATATAAAAACTATGTTCTACCCAATTAACCTAACCCTAGGAAGTGTGTAAAGTGAAAACAAGACAAAACTTCTGCTGCAATTTGTAGTTGATGACCCCCACCTGAGTGAGTCCCTATGGAACGGGGTAGAGCCAACCAACCCACCCAAATGCACTGCCTACACCAGGCACCACCCTGGAGAGAAGGGATGGTAAAATAAAAAGCCCTGAACAAGGAAAGGGGAGTGGGAATAAGTAAAGCTAATTTATAAAAGCAAATGTCCCCACATTGCCTTTTGCCTCTTGCTTCTATCCTCTTGTAAGTGTGTCTGCATGCCATTCTCTGCATATATACTAAATAAATTTTCTACCTACATACTCTAAAAAATAAAAAAAAAGATCAAGCAAATTTTATCCTGCAATTTAGAACACTGTATTATATTATGACAAAGTGAGGTTTATCTAAGAAATGCAATATAAATTTATTGCTTATAAATCAAAGAATGTCATTTACCATATTTAGAGACTGAAATACAAAAAAAAAGTGATAATTCAAACAGATGCAGATGGACATGTTCATCATTAAGTTAATGGAAAAAAAGTGTTATATCTAATAACAAAATACTTGTCAGCAGTAAAAGATAATTGAATTCTTTATGAATGCAATGAATTTAGGAATCTCAAAATAAGTATTCTGAATTAAAGAAACCTGACAAGAATATGTATATATACTATGATTCCATTCACATAACATTCTAGAAAATACAAAATATATTTAATAGTAATTGAAAAGTGTTCAAGTATTCTCTGGTAATGTGGGGGGGGTGGAGCAGAAGGAAAGGAAGCAACTATTACAAAGGAGTGTGAGAAAACTTTTTAGAGGGAGAGTCATGTTCATTATCTTCATTGTGGCCATGGTTTGCAAGTATATCCACATTTCATAACTTACTAAATTGTACATTTGAAATATTTTCAAAATATTGTATACAGATTATACCTCAATAGTGCTACTTAGGGATGGACACGCTATTTTGTTACTAGGCTCCAGTTAAGAAAGAAATCAGTAGAACACAGATGAAACGACCATTAATTTAGGGTTTTGACTATTTGAAGAAATAAGAATTTCTCAGAGATAACGTTGAGATAAGGATTCCTTCTCAGCAAACAACAATTGCAAGGCCCAGTATTGAAATATTTATAATTATCCAAATGGATTGGACATGCAAACTACTTTGATTCAGTCCATCAATTAGCACTGTGTGCTGTCTCTTGCTGCTGTGATTATAGTAATTACCAACAAGTGTCCTATTTTCATGAAGATTGCATTTAAATAAAGAAAACATGAAATAGAAAGAAAATAGATTAGATAGAAAGATTAGATAGATAGATAGATAGATAGATAGATAGAGGGATCAATGCATAGATACATAGATACATAAATAGATAGGTAGACGAGACAAAGAAAGAGATAGGGAAAATACAGATCAGGTAAGGACAATGATGCAAAGTGAGGAAACAAGAGAGAAAGTTCCTCCTTCTGTTCAGAATATCCATATCCTAATGGATAGGTCATGGTTTACCAGGATAGATTTTAATGTAGGTCAGCTTTTACCAAAAAAATCATAAACTTGTATCTGCACTATCTTACTTAACATGGATTGACACACATTACCTTTCTGTCTTGTTCAGCTGAGATAGTAAAAATAGAATATAGTGCAGCCATTTAGGACTGGAAAGCAAAAATAAGCGTAAGTATTTTGTAATATAAATTGTACAATTAATTCTAGTAGAAATATATCTATAAATCTAAAGTTGGTTTCAATATTACTAAGGTGTGAGACTTAGACCAATTTAATTAAACTATTTTAAATTGCATTTAGTCACCTGAAAGATGGGTATAATACCACTGTTTAGAAAGGCTATCCAAAGCTTGAAAATAAGGTTAAAATGTAGGTTGTTGTATAGGAGACTAGATCCATCCAAGACCGACCTAATTATTTGGGAATATACTTTGTTCAACACATTGCTTACTACTTATTGAATCTCCCAGAATTAGTGATATTACATGCTAACTTGTAGGCTTTTTTTCTTCATTAGAGATACAAATGATTTTTTTTTCCAGTAGAAGATAGTTTCAAAGTTTGTGGTTTAATACAGAAGAAATGAGTAGCTACAATATGCATTGCAGGAACTTGTGTTCAGGGCACAACAGAAACTTTCAGCAAATTATCTCTTAATTACTTGCACATGATATGAAGTCCAGAAATGGCAGATAATCTTGTCATTTATACCCTACACAATATGATACAAAGAGTTCAAAAGAGCAATAAATAAGCGCCATCAGGGCTGGTCTCCCAGACTGGCCAAAAACTGTTCTGGTTTGGTTTTGGATAAATGACAGCTGTTGCATGCCCTACTCTGCGTCAGAGAAGAGAGACCAATCTCTATTGTTTGAGTGTGATCATCTTCCACCTTGGACGTAGGAGGCTTTGCCACTGAGAATTCCTGTTCTGATAAGCATCTGGCGTTCTTGTACCTGGTCCAGTTCTAAGGTCTGGTGGTTCTTTTCATTAGACTTAACATCTCCCCTAGGCTGTGGAATGGCACATAATAGAAAAGGAGGTGGGGATGGTAGAAGGTTGGAGGATGGCTGCATAAAAGGTGACTGTGATTTCCCTAACAAGTACCTTTTAGAATATTAACCAGTTTTCAATCTAGCCTAGCAATCTCATTCTTACTTTATTTTATTAAATTGCCTATAAAGTCTCAGATCCTCTAATGCAATTTGAAGCAGCTTTATCTTATAATTGATTCTTGTACGAATGAGTTGGATAAAATATTTTATACATGCTAACTTTATTTGGTATGAGGGTCATGTTTTTAACATTTAAAAAATTACACTTTTGGGCGGCTGCCGTGGCTCAGCAGGCAGAGCTCCGACCTGCCGTGCTGGAGGTCTGGAGTTCGATCCCTGGTGCCTCCTGCCCATATGCAAATTAAAAAAAAAAATTACACTTTTAAAGTACTAGCTTGTAGGGCTGGTTCAAGAATTAAACGAGCTAATCTAGGAGAATATTAAGCACTCAGTACAAGTTAGTTTGTTTTATCATCATAACTTTAGTTTTCTTTTTAGAAATTGCCTTGTACATTTGGCAAATAAGGGCATAATTGTGGCCCAGATGCATCTTTGAAGTATATTAAAATAAAGTAGAAAGAACTATTCTTGAAACCTGTCATATCTCAGCAGAAATGCCATAAATGCTCTATTGCCTTTGGAAAAATGAATGATGGTGATTTTTTTTTGGAGAAGAAAGGAACTCAGGAACTATATTTTATTTTGTCTTTCAGAAATTTCATATAACTTCAACCATGAAGAATTGAATCAGGTTTCATCAATGTCCGAAGTATTTCACAACCCATTTACATCCAGACAATTCAATTCTTAGGACCAGAAGCTGGAGTGAATATTGATTTTTCCTTTGTAGACCTTTGTTAGAACTTTTAATTTTACTTAATCTATACAACAATCCTATGTAAAAGCTAATATTATCTCCATTTTATGAATGGAGAAACTGAGGCTGAGGGGGGTTTGAATTATTTTCTCAATATCATAGAGTGAGTTTTATACAGAACCTGCAGTTTGAATCATTTTTCAGTATACAAAGTCTTTGCTCTTTCCTCAATATGGTACAATGTTTAGAACACCAAAATACACCCAAGGGCATCCTTCATTTTGAGTGTCAATTTCTGCGTTTTTGAAATTAGGAATCTTGCTTTACTTGAGCTAGTATAAAATGCCCTTGCATCAAGACAGGTAGTTTTATTTCCTTTGATATAAGTATTTTTTTTTCCTCCATCAAAACAAGATTTCACACCTCGTGAAAATTGATGCTACTGCAACACACATGATTTATTTTCTCTGCATATGGAATATGTTCTTTTCTCTTTACTCATTTTGACAAAATTTAATTTGAAAATCCAGATTGATGCTTGCAGATTATATAGATAGACATGTAGCTTTCCTGGTTATGCTGGTAAATGTTAGGTCTCCAGAAAATACTAAATGTTTAAAATGTATTTCTAAATAACTTGCAAGTCAGGTTTCTTCAAGCGAATGGTTCAAAATAGGAAACCATATATACACAGTTTCCGTTCTCTTTGTCAAAGATATGCGCAGGCACACACACACAATGGGTTGACATTTTTAATCCCATGTCCATTTATATTTGTTTTCCCTGAAATTCTGTTGCATACCTTAGCCTTAGTGTTATTCTGATTAAATGACTTAATAAAACACCATAAACACTCAGGAATGCAAAATAATAAGCATGTAAATTGAAAATGGTTATTTCAAACTCTATTTGGGTTGCATTCAAGTAAAACACAAACTTTAGGTCAAAGTACAAGTTACACTGTTATCTCATTATGATCACTTTGGGTCATCTTTTGGAAGTCTGTTGGGGAATATAAGAGGTGCAACTAGGTTAAAAATGGATGTGACTATGATAAAGAAGGTGGCCCTCCAGGCAGGGAGACATAGATTTAGACCTCGAGTTCATTAATTTCCAGTCATTTGTTGTAGTTTGAAAGATTTTATTATTTTCCAAGTCAGAATTTCTTTTTCCAGAAAATAAGGGTGATAAAAGTCCAGGGTTATTAAGTGAAAATTAAGTAAAATTCAGCATATAAGCACTGTGCACAGTGCCTGAATATAAACACTCTAAAAAATGTGAGCTGTAGTTAATATAGTTAATATCCATATTTTATATATATTCAGGAAGGGTTTTTTTTTTTTTTTTCCTCAGCTTCTTGTCAGTACTTGTGGATAATGTAAGTTGGGGCTGTTGACTCTCACATTAAAATATGTTTTCATTTCTGTCAATTTTGTACTCAGAAAACACTTTTCTGAATTGCATAACTCAAACCACATATGGTAAATCATTTGAAAGATGCCTTTAGTTTATACAGTAGCATTTATATTATTTCTTTTCAGGGCAACAACATGTGCAAGACACCTCAAAAGTAGCATTTAAATTACTGCACACTGTTGTAGTAAATAATTGGCAGTGTGTAAAAATGCAGATAATAGTTAGCTACTTTTAAATATAGCCTGTATTTAAGCATACCTCACCTCTGTAAACTGGCAATTCTCAAATGGGGCTCATAATCATAAGCACAATTTACACATGTAGTTTAAGATAGCTTATTTTCAGTTGTCACTGCTTTGTTTTGGTTTTAGCCCTATTATTTAATTTTTAACTTCAAATAATGCTAGCATGAAAATAAAGTTTGCATGGATTTATGACAAGCAATCGAATATAATACTTTAAAGGCTGGGTCATAGTTGGACTATATTGCCTCAAATCTCGTATTCTCTTCCTTTAGGTGCTGTGATCTTGAGCAAGATATTTAACCTCTAGAATGTATCAACGGGTAACATAGGGGAAATAAAACTGGTTACGTGTTAAGGTAGTTTTTCCGTTTCCCAGCTGCTAAACAAATACCATAGGATGGGTTGGCTTACGCAACAGGACTTTAGTGGCTCACGATTTTAAAGCTCGCGAAAGTCCAAAATCAAAGTGTCGGTAAGGCAATGCTTTCTCCCAGAAGACTGGTGTTCTAGGGCTGGCTGCCAGTGATTATTGGGCCTTGGTTTTTTGTCATATGAAATGCGCATATCAGTGACTCCTCCTTTCTCTTCCAGCCTCTGACTGCCTTGCAAAGCTAATTTCGCTTTCTGACTCTCACTCTGCTTATAAAGGACTCTAGTAATCTGGATTAAAGTCCAACCTGATTCAGTTGGGCCACACCTAAATTGATTATTATTATATCAAAGGTATCTTATTTACAATGAGTCCATTTCCACCAGGATGTGGATCAAGATGAAATACATGTCCAAACTGGGGCACACAATTGAATCCTCATCAGTTGGGTTTACGTGAATAAATTAATGTATTGAAATTACATAGCACAGTATTTTACAGAGTAAGTGCTCAAAAAATGTTACCTTGTTCATCAAAGGACCTCTTGCATTAAAAAGTTAAAAATCATGATGCAGTGTTAGAACTTACCAGTTTGGACTATAGAGGACGGGAAATTTAGGTTGTATTCTTGACTTGTATTTATGCAAGATGCACAAGTGTTTTGAACCTCTCTCCATTAATTTTTTTTTTGCAGACATCATTTCACATTTTATCTTTTATTTTTTATTTTTGTTTTTGACATTTTATCTTTTTTTATTAAAGAAATTGTACGTTAACCAAAAAGTCATGCATAAAATCAGGATTCCTTAAACTACCCTATTATTAATACCGTGCATTCGTGTAATACATGTGTTAACAATTGAAGAAAATACAGTTTTATAATTGTACTGTTAACTATAGTACATGGTTTACCTTAAGATTCATTTTTCGTGATGTATGGTCTCATGAATTTTTTTAATTGTTCTAGTAATATATATATATA
>PVIY010060439.1:0-11634 GCA_004026745.1 Myrmecophaga tridactyla
TTTGAACATTTGCATCTCTCCAGAAAAAGAAACAAAAAGAAAAAAACTCAGACATACCATATCCCTTACCCCTCCCTCTCATTAATCACTAGTATTTCCATCTACCCACGTTATTTTACCCTTTGTCCCACCTATTATTTATATAATTTTTATCCATTTTTTTTACTCATCCATCCATACTCTGAATAAAAGGAACAAAAGACACAAGGTTTTTACAATCGCACAGTCACACTGTAAAAGTTATATCTTTAATCATCCTCAAGAATCAAGGCTACTGGGACACAGCTCAACAGTTTCAGGTACTTCCCTCCAACCACTCCAATGCATCATAAACTAAGAAGAGATATCTATATAATGCATAACCTCCAAGAAAACCTCTGGACACTGTTTGAAATCCCTCAGCCACTGAAACTTTATTTTGTTTCATTTCTTTCTTCCCCCTTTTAGTAAAGAAGGCTTTCTCACTCCCTTGATGCCAGGTCCTGGCTCATGCCCGGATTTCTGTCCTATGTTGCCAGGAAGATTTACACCCCTGGGAGTCATACTCCATGTAGTGAGGGAGGGCAGTGAATTCATTTGCCGTGTTGACTTAGAGAGAGAAGCCACACCTGACCAACAAAAGAGTTTCTCTGGGGGTGACTCTTAGGCCTAATTTTAAGTAGGCTTATCCTATCCTTTGCAGGAATAAGTTTCATAGGTGTGAATCCCAAGATTAAGGGGCTGGCCTATTGATTTGGTTGTCTCCAACGTTTGTGAGAATATCAGAAATTCTCCAAATGGAGAAATTGAATATTTCCTCCTTTCTCCCCAATGCCCCACAGGGGGTCTTGCAAATACTTCTTTATTCACTGCCCAAATTAGTCTGGGATATATCAGGACATAGTATGGGATATATCAGGGCATCAGACTAACCTGGTCAAACCAACAAAATCTCACACCCTAATCAAGATGCCATGTAATTATGGTGTTCAACTAAACTGACCACACAAATTAAATTAGGAAATGCACTACCCAAAATATAAATTTTATACCCAATAAACATCTCTCCCTTTGGTCTCACACAGAAGTTGAAGTTTTAAAATATGGACAATATCAGCATTTAACCTGTTGGCTGATTTACCTTAGTCCTATCCAGATCAGCATCATTCATATCTCTACTCAGAGTCAGATCCCTTTTTCAACATTTTAAACAGCTCCTGTACGGTGTATGTGGGCTTTCGTAACTTCAGAGTTCTAATTCTGAGTCTCAGGTGTCACATAAATATCTCAAATTTCTGGGAATGACCAGTTTATAAACAAACAGCTCAGTATCTCAGAATTTAGAAATGACAGTTACAACTCCCGAATATATGTGGCTGCTGTAAGAGTTTACAATCTAGGACCCTTTACAATAGGCCCCAGACTGATAACCCATTTTCTCAACTTCAGTTCACTGAGTTTTTGCATTATAGTTAGTCCATATGATTGGGGAATGATAATATTTGTCTTTTTGCTCCTGACATTCCATTCAACAAACAGTCCTTAAGATTCATGCACCTAGTTGTAAGCCTCACAAATTCATTCCTTCTTGCGGCCCTCAGTAGTCCATTGTATGTATACACAATAGTTCCCCATTCCATTCCTCAGTCATTGTATCCTTAGGCTACCTCCATCCATTTTAGATTGCCAACATTGCCACCGTAGACACCAGTGTGTAAATGTCCATTCATGTCCCCACACTCAGTTCCTCCAGTTATATGCTGAGCAATGGGGTTTCAGGATCACATGGCAACCCCACCCCCAGCCTCCTGTGGAAACACCACACTGTCCTCCAAGTGGCTCTCATTTCCCTTCCAACAGCGAATAGGTACATCTCTTTCTCTGCATTTTCTCTAGCACTTATTTCTCTCTGTTCATTTTAAAAAGTTTTATCCACACGTCATACAATCCAGCCTAAGTATATAAACATACCTTTGCCACCATAATCTATCTGAAAGATATTTCCTTTTCTTCCACAAAGAATCCATACCCCTTCCCCATGCCTCCAGCCTGTTGACATTCAGTTTTGGCATAATGCATTTGTTACAGTCAGTGGAAGCATACTGTTGACTATGGGCCCTAACTTGCATTAATAGTACTTTTTCCCATATACTATTTTCAGCACCCTGCAATATTGACATTGATTTGTTCTCCCTCATGCAAAAATATTTTTTATTTGTACACTTAATCACCATCACTGTCCACTCTAGGCATTCCTAAGTTATACCTTCTCAGTCTTTATCCTCTCTCTTTCTTTCTGGTTTCTACATCCCCCAGTCGTTCTTCCACTATCATACTCACATTCCGCTTCATTTAGTACTTATATTACTGTGCTACAATCAGTAATATCATGCTATTTCTGAATTTTTACAATCAGTCCTGTTGCACAATCTGTATTCCTTCAGCACCAATTGCCCAATCTCTACCCTATTTCTATCTCCTGATAACCTGTGTTCTTAACTTCAACTCTCCAAGTTCACTCCTTAATGTTAGTTCATATTAGTGAGACCACAGTATTTGTCCTTTTGTTTCTGGCTAATTTCACTGAGTATAATGTCCTCAAGTTTCATCCATGTTGTTACATGTGTCTTGACTTTATTCTGTCTTACAGCTGTGTAGCATTCCATCTGTTGATGTATATTTGGGCTGTTTACATATCTTGGCAATCATAAACAATGCTGCTATAAACATTGGTGTGCAAATGTCCATCTGTGTCCTTTCCCTCAAGTCCTCTGAATATACATCTAGTAATGGGATTGCTGGACCATATGATAATTCTATACTTAGCTTCCTTAGGAACTGACAAAACTGCCTTCCAGAGTGGTTGTACCATTTTACATTCCCTCCAACAATGAATAAATGTGCAATGTGCCTCTTTCTCCACATCCTCTTCCAGCACTTGTCATTTTCTGTTGTTTTTTTTTTATAATGGCCATTGTAGTAGGAATCACATGATATCTCATCGTGATTTTGATTTGTGTTTCCCAAATAGCCAGCGAAGTTGAACATCTTCACATGTGCCTTTTAGCCATTTGTATTTCCTCTTCTGAGAAGTATCTGTTCATGTCTTTTGCCCATTTTTTTTTCTGGCTTGGGCAGGCTCCGAGAACCAAACCTGGGTCTCCAGCATGGCAGGCAAAAGTTCTGCCACTGAGCCACCATTGCACAGCCCTTTTGCCCACTTTTTAATTGGGTTGTTTGTCTTTTTGTTGTTGAGTTGAAGAATTTCTTTATATATTATGGATACTAAAGTCTTATTTCATATGTGGCTTCCAAATATTGTCTCCCATTGTGTAGGCTGTCTTTTTACTTTCTTGACAAAGTCCTTTGATGCACAAAAGTGTTTAATTTTGAGGAGTTCCCATTTATTTCTTTCTTCAATGCTCATGTTTTGGGTATAAGATCTAGGAAACTTTGCCTCCTATTACAAGTTTTAAAAGATATTTCCCTATTTTTTTTTTCTAAAAGTTCTATGTTCTTAGCTCTAATGTTTAGGTCTTTGCTCCACTTTGAGTTAAATTTTGTAAAATGTGTGAGATATGGATCCTGTATCTCATTTGAATTGTTGGTTTGTACCTTCAACTGGGCCATATCTTCAATTTTCTTAGTATGACTCATTATTTTTTGCTGTGTCTAGGCATTTGATTTCCTTAACTAGTTTATTCTGGAGGTTGTTTTCACTCTTTTACCTAGGATTTTCTTGCTGGATGGCTTGTTTTCTATCTGTTCTTGAACATTCAGTTCAAATTATTCTAGACCTCTAGCATAGAGGTTTTTGCTTTTCTTTTTCTTTTCCTGTCTATATGGGGCCTTTTTAATTTAATTTAATTTAATTTAATTTTTGAGGAGGGTCTCCTCAGATATTATAGACCCCTGTCAGATTTTCCCAGATCTGACTGGTCCATGTTTCAGAAGGAGAGAATAGCCAGTATCGGTTTTCCCTGAGGATGAGACTCAGCAGGTTCTCAGACTTTCCTATGAAGCCTCTAGACTCTGTGCTTCTTCTATCTTGCCCAGCATGTGGCGCTTGTCTGCCCCTGGCTTCCTACCAGCATAAAGTGATGTGGTGCCTTTAATTTCAGCAGACTCTCCGTGCCAGGGGTGTGGTTGAGATGGAGGTGAGGTTGGTGGTTAGCATTAATTGCTTCCGTTTTACAGTCCCTGGGGCCTGAATTCCTTGAAAGGGGAATCTGACTTGAGCTGGGCCCCACCTTTCTCTTGGGAAAAATATAGCCTTTAGGGTATTAAGTCCTTTCACCTGACTAGTTACTTTGTCTCTCAGACAAGCTTAATTCTGCCCTTGCCTGGGGTACTGCTGGAACTGGAGAAGGCTTCCAGTTCTATCTAATGAGCTATTAAGGAGTAGAAAAAAAACACACACACAAATAAAAGTCCTTTTTAAAAATATTTTTATTGATAAAACAACATATAAACATACAAACATTCTAAATATACAAACGTTCCATACATGGTGTACAATCAATGGCTCACAATATCATCACATAGTTGTGTATTCATCACAATGATCATTTTTTTTAACATTTGCATCACTCCAGAAAAAGAAATAAAAAAGAAAAATCTCATACACACCATAACCCTCACCTCTCCCTCTCATTGACCACTAGTATTTCCATCTACCCAATTTATTTTAGCCTTTGTTCCCCCCATTATTTGTTTATTTTTTATCCATATTTTTTACTCATCTGTCCATACCCTAGCAAAAAGGAGCATCAGACACAAGGTAAAAAAAAAAAAAAAAAAAAGAAGCTTTTTCAGAGTGGGACCCCACTCCTCAGGTTTGTCAATCAAGAGCTTACATTGGTACATGGCTGTATGTATCTCCAGGCTCTATGTGCTCCCTTTTTTTGGTGTTCAGCCCTTTTGCAGTATTTTGTGCCCTCAAAAAGCCTCTGTTTTGTTTATCCTGTCAGCCCTGCCCCCTTTCTGCTGGGGCAAAAACTCCTAATACCTTTAGTGCTTATTCCAGGTTTATCTGTGCTGGAGGCCTATTTTCAGTAGTCAAAATTTGTTAATTAATTCTGCAATTGGGGCTTGGTTGAGCTAAGCCCTTGTTGCTAGTAAAGTCTGTTTCCTCTCCCCCCAGGAACTAGCCTGCCATGCCTGTGGTGGAGGGGCATTGGCCTCCACAGCTTGGGGGACTTACAGTTCTTTGTGGGGTCTCAGCCGGCACAGCTTGTCCAGACCAGTGTACGCTGTGTGTCTGGTCACTGATATAGCCCCAGCAGTTGATTTATACTGTTTCTGGCTATTTACTAACTGCTCGATATGATTAAATTCCACACTTCACTAAGCCACCATCTTGACCCACCTCTTCTCCCTGCACTAGATATTAAACTAGTTTAATTATTTTTCTCCAAAGTTTATTTAACCATGAGATGCTTCTCCCAGCCCACCCCACAAAAAATACTCATAAAATATCACACAGAACTATTTTTGTACAGAATGATTCACCTTGGGAAATGACCAGTTCTGGATGGTCCATAAGGAAAGCAGCATTCTCAGCACATCTCCCACTTGCACTTAGAAGAACATTTATTCTGAGCTTGAGAGCAAACTCTGATGGAGCCTCAAGGACAGAACTTCAAGGAAACTGAAAAAGAAGATTTCAGAGCAGGAATCATCATAGCAATCACAGAGCTGCTTTGAGTACTAATGGACATTCTTAAGTCAATCACAAGAAGTGTATTAAACCATATTTTGTGTAGTTGTTATTGTTTTGATTTTTAAAGAAGAATAGCATATAAGAAGTATTTGGAAATTGTGGTCAAACTTCCAAATCTAGATCTATAAAGTGCTTTGTTTCCAAGAATGCAAATACCAATATAATAACACTGAAGTTTAAAGATGAGTTCATTCTTCTATAGAAGCCTCAGTGGTATGCAGAACCCCTCCCCTAGAGCCTCTCTTTCACCTTTGCACTAATTTATACCCATTTACACTAGGTCTCCTTTCTCCCTATAGATCCAGGTCACTTCCAGTCCTCATATTCCTTCCATCCTTAATCACACAAGCCATCCCAATCTTGCTTATAAGTTATTATTGACTCAGGTGATGAGGCAGGATACAAAGAGCACCCAGCATCACTTTCCTGCTCTATCACTCTTTTGGATACATTACATAATTTTTCTGACACTCAATTTTCTCTTTTCTAAAATAGAATTATGACAATAAAAAGTTAGTTGACATATAACTGCTGTTAATAAATGTTAGCTCAATGTAGAATCTTCTTCCCTCCATAACTGCACACATATTTATTTTCCAAACTACCATTCCACCTTCTCTGTTTATGCCATGCAGATATTGATCTTGCTTCCAAAGCCTTTATTTCTTTCCTTACCTCTTATTTTTGCCAACTCTACTATTCATTTGTTTCTTCCTCTACTGCTTTTACCACCATTTTTTATCTCATCAAGACCTGTCTTCCGCTTCCTTTTGTTTGAATTCCCATGAGTTTTCCTATATCCTTTATTTTCCTCACTTTGGTTTTAAGTGTTTTTTCTTCTCTCTGTGATTTTGGCAATTTAGTTCTTTTCCTAATTATCCTGGTTGTATTGTTCACCCAGACCCCCTTTACCAGGTTAGGGCTAACAGCTCACAGCTACACCCTTCTGAAAATTTCTCTCTGCCTATAGGAGTTGCATCACCTGGAAAGGTCTTCCCTCTGAAAACAGTCTGCAGCCAAGGACTGGCTGATGCAGAAGTACAAAAGTATAGCCTTTTGCCTCAAGATGGGTCAACTCTGTGGTGGCACTCACAGACCTCTTCATGGATCATGTTAATGCTCCATTTCAGCTGTACCCATGCCTTTGCCTAGCTTTTCCTTCTATCAATTCTTCTAGCCTCTAACTATTACTTAACTCCAAAGCTGTTTCCATATTTTAAGCATTTATAATAGTAAAATTACACTTTGATACCAAAACTATAGTAGTTTCCCAGCTGCTAAGACAAATACCACACAACAGGTTGGCTTAAAGAATAGGAATTTATTGGCTCACAGTTTTGAGGCTGGGGAGGTTCCAAATCAAGCCATCAGCAATACAATGCTCTCTCCTGGAAGATTATGGTGCTCTGGTTTGGGCTCCTGGCAATGCTTGGATTCCTTGGCTTTTCCCATCACATAGCAATGTCCTATCTTTTCTCTTCAAGATTCCTACTGACTTTCAGCTTGTGTTAGTCAGGGTTCTCTAGAGAAACAAAACCAACAGGAGAGACCTGTAAATATGAGCCTTATAAGAGGTGTCTCATGCAACTGTGAGAATAGAAGAGTTCAAAATTCCATAGGACAGGCTGTGAAGCCAACGGCTTCAGTAAAGGGTCTGGACTAACTCCACAGGAGAGGATCTCTGACTGAAGAAGCAGTGAAAGAATCTCTTTTATTCCCTAAAAGCCTTTAACTGATTGGATCATCTTGTTGTGGGAGACATGCCTTAGTTGATCACAGTTGTAATGAACCATAGTGCAATCAACTGACTAAGGATTTAATCAACCAGCCACAAAATATCCTTGCAGCAATGGTTAGGCCAGTGCTTGCCTGACCAGACAACTGGGCATAATCATTTAGCCAAATTGATACTAGAACTTAATCATCACACAGCTCTTCCTGTGGTTTTCTCCCTCTATGTCTGAATTTCATTCTGCTGATAAAGGACTTCAGTAATCTGGACTAAAGCACAACCTGATTCAGTTGGCAACAATTTAACTGAAAATAATAACATCAAAAAGTCCTATTTACAATGAGTTCACATACGGAAATTGGATTAAGATTAAGAGCATGTTTCTCCCCAACCCCTACATAATTCAACTTATCATATCCTGCTTCCTTCAAGTTTCATTTGAAATCACTTCTTCAATAATTCAATTGTATAAAAGTCCTGTCTCACACTGATTTATAGAACTTGAGCAACTTTTCTCCCCTTCAACTTTTCTCCCTCATTAACATTTCACCCTTCATTTCTTCATAGCCTGTAGTTTGTGTTTTAATTTTGTTATTGGGGGTCTTTGAAAATGCAACAGTGTTAAAATTTCTATGAAGTCCAATTTATCAATTTTTGCTTTTATAGAACTTTGTTTTATAGAACACAAACTTGAATTTTTGTGTTCCCTCTAAGAAACCTCTGAGTTATCCTGAAAACACTACTGCTCTGCAATCTTAAACTCTGGAACATACAACTTGTGAAATGCTCAACCTTTGAGAAGCACTTGGGACCTGAGACCAAATTTTAGGATTTCAGATTCACATCTCTCATCTCAGCACATACAAGGTGTGCTAGGAGAAGTGGAGGGGAAAGTTCCCTGCACTATTTATCTCTCTTCTGCCTTTTTGCTTTTTTAAAAACTTAGGAGCAAATACTTATATTCAGTAATTACAAAAATAATATAACTTTATAATCTTTTAAATAATTTAATAGTGAACAGGTAATCTGCTTTAAAAATAACAAAAATTACATCAGTGCTCATGTATAAAAAATTCACTAACACCTCTTTTTCCTCCTACTTCTAGTGTTCATCAATCACCTATTAATTGAATTGTCATGGTGAGTTTTCCTGAGCACTACCTCATTCACTTTTTGTTTCTGTACCCTGATGTGTTTTGTCATTGCACTTAGTTCTGCCTGACATTATTGTGAGTGTGTCCATTGTTTATTTGACTATTGTCTAACTCTCCAAAAAAAAATGAAAACATTTTGAGGCCAAGAATTTTGTCAGATTTACTTACTACTTATTTCCAATTCTCAAAAATACATATTGGTACATAGTAAACAATAAATATTGCAGAAGGAGGGAAAAAAAGAAAGAGAAAAGGAAGGAGCAAAAAATGAATTAGGTATAATGGGTGCACAGCCTGTGGCTCCTACCACAGAGATGGCGATGGAGCATACTGAGGCCCATCTCTGCATGGAACCAGGAGACTACATGGGCCCTGTATCCTGATGCACCTGGTGGCTGATGTCTGGCTTGTGGCACAGGGTGACTGGCTTCCATGAGGCCACATGGTGGGGGGGCGATGTCGAGGCACAATGCCCCTCCAGCTGAAATGGCCATTTCCCTCGATGCCACTGCTCATCTGGACTGTGACTAGTAGTGTTGTCATGGGCCTCATGAGCACCTATAGCCACTTCTGGACCAGATACATGAACCACATCACCATCCACAACAAGGAGATACTGTTCATCAAGAACAAGGGCACTGCCACACCCCTCAACACCATCTCCAACCACTAGCCCCACATGGATGACCATCATCTCTGGGGGATCCTGAAACTCTGCCACATCTGGAAATTGAAGTTGATGTCCTGAACCCAGGTGGCTGCAGACATCTGCTTTACCAAGGAGCTGTATTCACACCTACTCAGCTTGGGCCAGTGCGTGACAGCATGCCAAAGAGATGGTGTCTATCAGAAGGGGATGGACTTCATTTGGAGAAGTTCAACCATGGAAACAAAGTGCACATCTTCCCAGAAGAGAAAGTGAACATGAGTTCCAAGTTCTTTACTTCAAGTGGTGAGTCAGGCACCTGATTGTTGAGTGTCATCTCAACCCATTACTCTTCCTCTGTGGCAAGTTGGAATGAATGACATCCTTTCTAACAAACCGCCCTACTCCCTTGCTTTGGACAGAGAACACAGAGCTCATCCACAAGCCCTTTAGTGTCCTGCCTGTGCTCGAGTGGCTCCAGATAGACAACATATCAACTGTAGAAATGTGTAAAGCCCTGACCATCTTCATTCAAGAGGCATTCCAGTGCCTAAAGACCTAGGCTGAGCAGCTCCACAATCACTTCCAGCCCACCAGATAGATAGGGAAGAGGCAGCTGTCTCCCCCAGACCCAGACAGATGGGGCTACCCGGACTGCCTTATTGATTCCTTTCCTGCATAGAGGTAGGGCTGGGGCTTGGGCTAGACTAATGATTTGGCTCAGATGTGTCTTTAGACCAGTTCCATTACCCTCATGGGTCTCTCTTAGTTGATGATCCTTCCAGTTCCACCCTTGTTCTTAGTTATAAGTGGAGCCTCTGTTGCTCCTTCCACCTTGCCAAGAAAGAAAGTATTTTAGGCAGGGGCCTCCTTTGCTCTTTCCTTCCAATGTTCCTCAAGGGTAGCTTCAGTGTGGGTGTATGTGAAGGAAGCAGGCAGGTGAGCAGGTGGCCAGGCCAGAGCTGCAGGAAGGGGACCTCTGAGTCCCCAAGCCCTCCTGCTTGTTCTTGCCAATCATGGAGCTGTTAACACCTCCTTAGGAATGGCTGGAGTCAAGTCTTCTGTGCCTGAGTTCCCATGAGCCTTGGACAGTACCTGGCCTTGGGATGCAAGCAAGAAGGGCAGCTGCTGGCCAGTAGCCTGTAGGCAGAGTCTGAGACCAGTCTCCCCACCTCCAGGACAGGGGCCACTTACTAATCCATCCTTTCTGCCTTCCCACTATACTTGAGTTCCTTGGGGCCTATATTTTCATGTTTTTTTGAACAATACAGTGTGTGTGTTGTGTCATCTTTCCCTTTGACCTCTCTATAGGGTTGGGGATGGGAGATAACCTGCTGGACAGTGAAAGTTGGCCACTTAAGGAAAGAAAAAACTGTCCTTCCAAAATGAAGGAGAGTTTAAAATATTCACAAACAAGAGGGTTTATTAGCAGGAGACCTGCCCTGCAAGAAATACCAAAGTGAATTCTGCAAGCTGACAAAAGAAGGCAGGGGAAAGAGACTTAGAGAAGTGTATAGAGTTAAGATAATCAGTAGGGGTAATTAAAAGGATAGAAAGAGAGAAAAAATAAGCTGACAAATAAATGCCAAAAAAATAAAATGGTCAAAGTAAGGACTGCTTTTAAAGTAATAACAATGGGTGTTAATGGGTTAAATTCTCCAATCAAAAGATACAAATTGGCAGAGTGGATAAAAAAAATATGGTCCTACTATTTACAAAACATTCATTTTAAGCCAAAAGATACAAATAAGTTGAAAGGATGATACAAAAGATCTTCCATGAAGCAGTAACCAAAAAAAACAGCTGAGGTAGCTATGCTAATATCAGATAAAATAGACTTTAAATGCAAAAATGCTATAAGAGGAGGTGTGGACAAGCTGACAGCACAGAGATGGAATTTAGTTAGTCTTCTAGAGCGGCTAGTAAATAGCCAGGAACTGTCTAGAACAACTGTTTAGGGGTTATCCATGACCAGACACACATTGTATACCAGTCTAGAATGGGTGGAAGGGCTGAGATCATGGTAAAGCACTGTAAGTAAAGATCCCAACCTCTGGATGATGGTGCTTCAACCCACTGGCATGGCATACTCAGTCAGAGACACTTCCATAGGAGAAAAGGAGTGGTCTTTGCTGGGAGCAAGGGATGGAATCTCCTTGCTGGGAGCAAGGAAAGGCAGCTCATCCAAGCTCCAATTACACATTTTTAATGGAAATTTATTGAGATATATTCATATACCCTATACTTATCCAAAGTGTACAAACAATGTTCACAGTGTCATCATATAGTTGTGTATTCATCACCACAATCAATTTTTGAGCATTTTCATTATTCAAAAAATACATATAAGAATAAAAATAAAAACGAAAAAGTACACCCCAAACATGCCATACCCTCATAC
>PVIY010060440.1:0-11630 GCA_004026745.1 Myrmecophaga tridactyla
TGGGATGATATATTTAAATTACTAAAAGAGAAAAACTGCCAACCAAGAATTCTATACCCAGCAAAACTGTCCTTCAAAAATGAGGGAGAAATTAAAACATTTTCAGACAAAAAGTCACTGAGAGAATTTGTGACCAAGAGACCAGCTCTGCAAGAAATACTAAAGGGAGCACTAGAGACAGATATGAAAAGACAGAAGACAGAGGTGTGGAGAAGAGTGTAGAAAGAAGGAAAATTAGAGATGACACATAAAATACAAAAGGCAAAATGGTAGAGGAAAGTACTACCCAAACAGTAATAACACTAAATGTTAATGGATTGAACTCCCCAATCAAAAGACATAGACTGGCAGAATGGATTAAAAAACAGGATCCTTCCATATGCTGTCTACAGGAAACACATCTTAGACCCAAAGATAAACATAGGTTGAAAGTGAAAGGTTGGGAAAAGATATTTCATGCAAATAACAACCAGAAAACAGCAGGAGTAGCTATACTAATATCCAACAAATTAGACTTCAAATGTAAAACAGTTAAAAGAGACAAAGAAGGATACTATGTACTAATAAAAGGAACAATTCAACAAGAAGACATAACAATCATAAATATTTATGCACCGAACCAGAATGCCCCAAAATATGTGATGCAAACACTGAAAAGGGAAATAGACACATCTACCATAATAGTTGGAGACTTCAATTCCCCACTCTCATCAATGGACAGAACATCTAGACAGAGGATCAATAAAGAAACAGAGAATTTGAATATTACAATAAATGAGCTAGACTTAACAGACATTTATAGGACATTACACCCCACAGCAGCAGGATACACCTTTTTCTCAAGTGCTCACGGATCATTCTCAAAGCTAGACCATATGCTGGGTCACAAAGCAAGTCTCAACAAATTTTAAAAGATTGAAATCATACAAAAATATTTACATAGTTTTTATAAATTTATATTTGATATTTACTAATATGGTTTACCTTTCCTTCATTCACTATTGCTTCTTGAATCTCAAGTCTTCTTTCTATAATTACCTTCCTTTCTAATTAAACATTTTGTTTTTGTTGTTTGACCAAAATCTTTTAGTCTTTGTAATATGAAACACACATTTATGAATAACACTTACTAGAGCACAGAATTAAAAATTAAGTTATTTCCCAAAGCACTTTTAAAAGACTATTCAATTGTTTTCTAGCATCCCTTGTTAATGATAAGAAGTCTGTTTCCCATTTGAGGGTAGGTCCTTTGTGGATAATTATCTTCACTCTCTTGCAGCTCTTAAGATTTCTCCCATTGTCCTTGATGTTCTCCAATTTCACTTGTGCTCTAAGGTTATTTGCTTTTATTTACCTTGATCAAGGTTTAACATACTATATTATTTCAATCAATTTCCCCACCTTTACTATCTCTTTATACTTTCCTTCTGGAATTCATACTTGAGGTATGTTGGACTTATTCATTCTATCTTTCGTGACTTTTTACTTCTCTTTCATGTACTATATTCTTCATCTCTGTCTGGATGATTTCCTCAGGTCTGCCTTCCATTTGACTAATTTCATCTTGAGCTAAATCTTGTCTCTTATTTAAAATTCAGTGACTTTATTTTTAGAATTTCTGTTCAGTTCTTTTCAACTATATTTTATTCTCACATTATACTTGTCCTTAACTCGTAGATTCTACTCCTTTGTTTCAATAAACATTTTAAGCATATAAATCACATATATTGTACTCTTGCCAAAAATGTTTAATCTGAATATAATCATGATGAAATAATTAAGCTAATCCAAACTGTGGGACACCTACAAAACCACAGGTCTAGACTCTTTCAGACAGATGTCCAACCATTAAAATACAAAAACAGGAAGGGGAACTGAATTAAAAGGAGACAAAAAGACATGACTAAATTTGATGTATGAGTCTCGATTGGATGCTTGATTTAAAAACAAAGCTAAACAGGGGTGCATGGGTGATTCAGTAGTAGAATGCTCACCTTCCTGTGGAAGACTCGGCTTCAATTCCCAGACCATGCACCCAAAGGAAAACAACAAAACAAAAAAAGCAAAACAAAACAGCTATGGACATTATTACGGCAAAAGGTAGAAAGTGAAAGTTATCTGTATCAATAATAAATTTATTGAGGGAAATAAAGTCAGTCTTTCTTCAATTCCTCAAATGTGAATTCTTCCATTTGTTGCATCTTTTTTACTAACGTGCCTTGTAATTTTTGTATGAATTCATATTCAGCTTTGGGAGAGTCCTCTACATTTCTGGTTAAGGAACACTCCCTGAGTGGCAGTTTATGCCTCTCCCAGTGGCATACTACATTTATCCATCCCAAACACAATTATATATGAGTTTATCAGGTTAGGATTTCAACATAATACAAGGTGAGAGCCTTCATTTCTTGCAGATAGTTTTATCAGTCACAATATAAGTAAGTGGCTCAGTTCTGTCCTATACCTTGGACTAGTGGGCAGTTTTATTGGTCCTAGTCTATAGACAGGCTTGTCCATTCTCATTTTCAACTTAATATAGGAAACCCACTTCTAATTTAGACATGTGTCCTTAACTCCCTGTTTTCAGGTAGAAATTAAACCTCAACCCCTAAGGCATAAAAAGCCTACAGGTCCATCAAGATCTAACCACTGAGATACTGAGTTTTCTCTTTATGGATCTTGAGAAGTATCCACTTTCTTGGTTTCATGCCTATACATGTATTAAAATAATATTTTTAAAGTTGTTAAATTTTACCTAGAATTTCTATAAGTTGGGATAGAGGTTTAGGAGAGAAGGGGAGATTTTTCCACATCTGCTAGGGCCTTCATCTTAATAAGAGGACCTTTCCTTTTCTTCTACTTTGTCACTGTCTTCTTCATATATCTGAAGCTATAATAACTGGGAGTCAGTTTTCCCTATTTTTCTAACTTATACTGCTGATATATAGGAATTACATAACTTTATGTATTTCATTTAGCAATCACTTTTTCTTAACTTTTTTATTATTGTGAAATATAACACATATACAAAAAAAGCAATAAATTCCCAAGTAGATTTTAACAAGTAGTTATAGAACAGATTTTAAAGTTTGGCATAGGTTACAGTTCCACGATTTTTCATTTTTCTTCTGGCTGCTACAAGACAATGGAGACCATAAGAAATAATATGATTCAGCAGTCATACTCATTTCTTAAATCTTATCTTCTCCGTTATACTCCCCCTCCTCTTTAAATAGCAAATATACATAAAAGCGATAAATCTCAAAGTACATCACAACAATTAGTTGTAGAACAGATTTCAGAGTTTGTATGGGTTACAACTGCACAATTTTAGGTTTTTTTTCTAGCTGCTTTAAGGTACTAGACACTAAAAGAAATACCAACATAAAGATTTAGCACTCATATTCATTTGTTAAACCCAGCCTTCTGTGTATACCCCTACCATCACCTTTGATCTTTCTCCCACTCTTTAGGGGTATTTGGGCTATGCCCATTCTAACTTTTTCATGTTGGAAGGGGCTGTCAATAATATGGGGTAGGGAGGTGGAACTAGCCGATGTTCTGGAGAGGCTGGGCCCTTTAAGTTTCAGGATTTATCTGGTCAAGGGACCCATCTGGAGATTGTAGGCTTCTGGAAAGCTACCCTAGTGCATGGAACGTTTGCAGAATCTTATATATTGCCCTAGTGTTCTTCAGGACTGGCTGGAATGGTTTTGGTTATGGTGTGGCAAGTTATGATAGGTAGCAATGTCTAACTGAAGCATGCGTAAGAGTGACCTCCAGTGTAGCCTCTCGACTCTATCTGAACTCTCTCAGCCACTGAAACCTTATTTGTTACAGTGCTTTTCCCCTTTTGGTCAGGATGGCATTGTTGATCCCACTGTGCCAGGGCCAGGTTCATCCCTGGGAATCATCTCCCACACCACCAGGGAGACTTTCATCTCTGGATGTCATGTCCAGGACAATGGTTTCAGCTGCAGAGTTGGACTTAGAGTGAGGCCATATCTGAGCAACAAAAGAGATCCTCTGGAAGTGACTCTTAGGTATACCTACAGGTAGGCTAAGCTTCCCAAGAGCAAGCCTCAAGATCAAGGGCTTGGTCTATTGATTTGGGTGTCCCTAATGTTTGGCACAGTATCCAGGGTTTCCCCCGTGGTAAAGTTTAATGGTTCCATAATTCTTCTCCCATCTCTCAAGGGATTTTGCCAATACTTTTTGGTTATCTGCTTAATATACCTTCGGATGTTTCCAGGTATTAGATTAAGCTAATCAGGATGAAAGGCTCTCATTCTTATTCTGGGCTCCCTGTGTTTGGGTTGTTTAAATGATCTATCAAGACAGGTTGAGTTAGAGTATGTGTTACAGAAAATTCAGATTCTGGACATAATAAAACTTTCTTCCTTTGGTATCAAAGAGTAGGAGAAGTTCTAAAATACAGGCAATGTCTCCCTTCACCCTGTATCCTTGAATTACCTTAATCCCAACTTGAAAGGTTTTGTTCTTACCTCTAAAGACCAGGTTATACATATATAAAACAGCCCCTCAAAATCTAGAAATAACAGTTACCACTCCGGACTATCATTTAGCAATCACTTTATTGAATTGCTATTCTTTTTAATCATTATCAGTTTATTCCTTTTGATTGTGTTGTTATAAAATCAACAGCATCTGTAAATAATAAGATTATTTCTTTCCACAATTTAAACCTATTTGTTTCACATTTTACTGCACTATCTAAAACAATATAGTATAATCATCATCACAGAGCACACTGTTTCTTGTTCTTCATTTAAATGGTAGCATCTCTAGTGTTTTACTATTAAAAACTGTTATCATTGTTAACATTTTAAATTAGAAAGTATAGATGGTTACTGAATTTATCCAAATGATTTTTTAAAGTTATAACTAAAAACAAGATTAATGGGCGGGCCACGGTGGCTCAGCAGGTAAGGATGCTTGCCTGCTGTGCCCAAGGACCCAGGTTCGATTCCTGGTGCCTGCTCATGTAAAAAAAAAAAAAAAAAAACAAGATTAATATTTTTTAAAGTTACAATTTATGTATTTACTTGCTATTGTACAGTAATAATAATAATGCTAGCCAACATTTATGTAAGATTTTTATGGGCCAGGTATTCAATATTAGCACATTTAATACTTATAGCTGATAGAAATAAAACCACACAAATATGCCAATCTGTTTTTTGACAAAAGTACAAAAGCAATTTGATAAAGGAAGGATAGCCTTTTGAGCAAATGGTGCTGGAACAATTGTAAATTCATAGGCCAAAAAATGAACCTCAACTTAAACCTCACACCTTAAACAAACCTGACTTAAAATGAATCAAGAACGTAAGTGCAAAATTAAACCCATATTCATCTGGTGCAAAATTAATATTTTGGATAGTGCATTACTTAATTTAACTTGTATGGTCAGTTTAATTGAACACCATAAATACATGGAATCTTGAATAGAGTGTGAGATTTGATTGGTTTGTCCAGGTTAATGTGATGCCCTGAAATATCCCAGAATAATTGGGGCAGTGAATAAAGAATATCTGCAAAATCCCCTTGGGGGACTTGGATGAAAGGAGGAAATATTGAGCTTCCTCATTTGGAGAATTTCTGATATTCTCACAAGCAGCAGTGGGGACAACCAGATCAATGGGTGGAAACCTTGATCTTGGGGTCCGCCCCAATGAAACTTATTCCTTCCTGCGAAGGACAGGTTAAGCCTACTTAAAATTATGCAAAAGAAGTCACCCAAGAGAATCTCTTTTGTTGATCAGATGTGACCTCTCTCTCTAAGACAACTCGGCAGGTGAACTTACTGCCCTTCCCCTCTACGTGGGACATAACTCCTAGGGGTGTGAATGTCCCTGGCAGTGTGGGACAGAACTCCTGGGATGAGCCGGGACCCAGCATGACAGGATTGAGAAAGCCTTCTAGACCAAAAGAGGGAAGAGAGAAATTAGACAAACATCTTTCAGTGGCTGAGAGATTGTAAACAGAATCAAGAGGTTATCCGGCAAGTTATTCTTATGCATTATATAGATATCCCTTTTTAATTTGTGGTGGAGTGGAGGGCTAGAGGGAAACACAACAGTTTTCAAAGGCTGAAACTACTGAGCTGTGTTCCAGCAGCCTTGATTTTTGAAGACAACTGTATAAAACTTTTACAGTGTGACTTGGGATTGTGAAAACCTTGTGTCTGGTGCCCCTTTTATCCAGGGTGTGGACAGATGAGTAAAAATATATGGATAAAAAGTAAATAAATAATAGGGGGATAAGGGATAAAATAAATTAGGTAGATGGAAATACTTGTAGTCAATCAGAGGGAGGGGTAAGGGGTATGGTATATATGAGGTTTTTTTTTTCTTTTTATTTCTTTTTCTGGAGTGAAGCAAATGTTCTAAAAAATGATCCTGTGTGACATCACACAACTACGTGATGATATTGTAAGCCACTGATTATACACCATGTATGGACTATATGTGTGTGAGGATGTGTCAATAAATATATATATATATTTATAGACTTTATATATATATATATATATATAAATATATATATATTTATATATATATATATAGACTTTTTTTAAAAATTAAACCCATAAAACTTTTAGAAAGTAACCGGAAAACAGCTTCAGGACCTAGAACTAAATCTTAGATATGACACCAAAACCTCAATCCATAAAATGAAAAACTAATAAAATGAGTTTTTATTAAGAACTTTGCTCTGCCAAATACCCTAACAGGATAAAAGACAAATTACAGCCTGGGAGATAAAATATTTGCAAACCACATATCCCAACAAAGGACTTGAAATTAAGAAATATAAAGAAATAAAAACAGTAAAAAAAAAAAAATTCAATTAGATAACAGCAAAGACATTTTTACCTAGAAGATATAATGAGGAACATGAAAAGATGTTCAAAATCATTAGCCACTGAAGAAATGCAAATTTTATCCACATTAGATATCATTTACACCCCTATCAGAATGACTGAAATATAAAATAGAGACAACATTAAATACTGACAAGGATGCAGAGAAACTGGATCACTCATACACTGCTGGTGGGAATGTAAAACGTACAGCCACTCTGGGAAACTGTTTTAGCAGTTTCCTCTAAAACTAAAACTGCATTTATCATATGTCCCAGCAATTGTATTCTTGGACATTTATCCCAGAGAAATAAAAACCTGTTCATGCAAATACTACTACACAAATGTTCAGAGCAGTTCTATTCAAAATAGCCCCAAACTGGAAACAAACCAAACATCTTTCAGTTGGTAAATGGTTAAACAAACTGTGGTATGTCCATACCATGGAACACTACTCAGCAATAAAAATGAACAAACCAATGATACAGGCAACAATCTGGAAGGACTTCATGAAAATTATACTGAGTGAAAAAAGCCTATTTCAAAGGGTTGTGCACTGTATGATTCCATATATATATAGTTCTTGAAATTGTAGAAATGAAAAATATATCAGTAGTTGTAAGGGGTTAGGATCTGAGGGATAATAGGTAGTTATATATATAAAGGAGTAGCAGGAGAGAGCTTTGTGATGATGAACCAGTTCTGCATCTTGGCTGTAGTGGTGGTTATAAGAAGCTACACTAGTGACCAAATTGCACAGAAGTATACACACAAACCACACACACAGACACATGACTACATATATAACTGGTGAAATCTGAATAAGCAATGTGGAGTGTAGAAATGTCAATTTCCTGGTTTTAGTATTATATTATACAGTACCGTATGCAAGATGTTCACATGGGTTGAAATGTGCCATAGGACCACCCGGTATATTTTTTCCAACTTCCTGTGACTCTATAATTATTTCAAAATAAAAACCTTTTTTTAGGTTTACTATGTACACATCATTTACTTGTTATTGTAAAGTAATAATAATGACCCAATACTTATGTAGTACTTGCTACACAGGCCAAGCACTCTATATTAGCATATTTCACCTTAATAACAATCTGATAATGCAGGTATTATTATTACTCTCATTTATGTTTTTGCATGGAATTTTTAGTTTATTAAACTCGCCCAAGGTCACTCAGCTGGATCTGGACCAGGGAGATGTAGCTTTAAAATACGTGTTCTTAACATTGAGCTAAACTGATTCTAGATATATTAATGAATTTTTGATACTAATTTGTCTGGCATTTTACTTAAAATAAAATAAAGGAATTATCTTTTATGGCCATTTACTAGTATTTTTATTTCAATTTAAACATCTATTATTAGTAAATGAGATTAGGTAATACTTCTAACATTTTCATTTTTATCAGGTTTTGTTATCAGAGTTTTGACTTCTTATGCTATTATTTAACATAAGAATTATCTATTCTTTGACTGTTTAGAACACCAGTAATAATTAGGGAATGAATTTTTGTCCCCTTCAAGGAGAGGGAGAGAGTAGTTTTATAATCTCCTCAATTTTTCATTGGTACGTGACTCTACTCTAGCTTTTACGGCTTATTTTGTAAACATTAATTCGTACTGTTTTTGGGTGAAATTATCTACTTAACTGTCTTTCATACTAATATCATGTAACTAACCATATCCACTTTCAGTCATTTTCTCTTTTTTCTCTTCAGCATCTTTTGTTATATACAATTTATTTCCCTTTTTCCTTTTTCCAACTCTGGATTTTTTAATTCCTAGTCTTCTGTTTTGCAATGTATTTATTTCTTATTGTATCTTCATTTTTCCCTCTTTGTTTCTTTTCTGTTTTTATTAAAACCTTAAATTGAATGGTAAACTGATAATCTTGTGTGTTAAGTACTTCTTCGTCTAATATGCGTAAGTTTAAATGTGGTATTTTCATTTATCTTACTTTCTAAATAAAATAGTTTATTTGATATTTGATAAACAATGGTTAACTAGGAAAAAATGCTTACTTTTATCTAAGTCACGGGGGGGGGGGGCAGGAATTGTCCCTTAAAGAATAACCAAGTCTCAAAAAGAAGCTACTAAGATTTGTTTTAAAACTAATTATGATAAAGTTAAGATCCCTGAGTGAAAGGTCCATTTTTAATGGAACATTTAAAACTGTTTACCTTGTCTCATACCACTATTTTTTAAAAAGTAAAAACCTAAATGGACAGTTATTTAAAAATGGACGAATGAAATTTCCTGTTTTTAGAAAAGTATGATTCCCAAAAAAGTAAAGCACTTTTCTAATATACTTAAAATGCACTCTCTTGGGGGTTGAAATAATACATCAGTTATAAGCCTATGGATAACTTAGTGGGTAAGTTATAAACCTGTAAAAACTGAAGTTGAGATGCAAATGTTGATACCAGCCTTCGCACATAAAGGAAGCCCACATAAACCAAGAAAAACTAGAAGTAGGGACCAAAGGTTAATCTTGCACTTCAGTAAAAGTTTAAATGTCAACATTTGTTGAGTTTATAAAGTCCTCATTTCCTCCTTGGAATTAGTTGGCTGCTTAGAATGGATAATGGTTAAGCTTGACTGGTAAAAAGAGGCACAGCTGACAACAGCTTCAAACTACCTGCAGTTAGAAGATTATTAAAGGCTGGACTTAATGGTAAAAGTAAAAATAATTTTCCTTTTTTTTGTTTTAATCTTTAGTAGCACCACTTTTCCATACCATAGCAAAGATACCCACATTAATTCCATAATATTCCAAATGTGGGCTTTTGACTGAGCCTTTTGGGAGTGGGCAGAGAGCACTGTACATCTTTATAAAATCATCCTCAGTCATGCCTCCTCAAGAAAAATTATTTTAAAAGAAAAAAAATATTTTTGACATTTAAAAAATGGCAGCACTATCACAAACTGTTCCAAAACAATTTTATAACTGCAAATGGAGGTAATGGAGGTAGCTCTTTTACTATAATAACAAACCTTAATACCAAGTGATGTTAACTAATTAGAAAACCAGAAGAGATGTTCAGCTCAATTAATTGGCCTAACTCTAATGGCAGCAGTAGCAAACGTGCTTGGGTGGCATAGATGAAATAATGAAGTCCACTTTAGCCTTCAATTTAATTTTTTACCAAAAATGATGTGATTTTAAGTGAGTGACTGTGTTTTACTCAAAAAACAAAAA
Organism: Myrmecophaga tridactyla; assembly: GCA_004026745.1. NCBI lineage: Eukaryota > Metazoa > Chordata > Mammalia > Pilosa > Myrmecophagidae > Myrmecophaga > Myrmecophaga tridactyla. The sequence goes on from PVIY010060440.1 coordinate 10,104, forward strand.
TACTAAAGTATTCTGTCAGGAAAACCATTAACCAATATTAATAATTTTTAATATTTCAGTCATGTGAAACCTGAATCATTTAATTTAATAATAGGCTTTCGCACGAAACAAGCAGCTCAACAATAACAACAAAAAGGCATCCTTTGATGGTCTACTGCCCTGGAAACTGGCCTTTGGGAGTCTACATATTTCACTAACAATCCAGTGCGTGTAATAAAAAAGACAGATAAGGCAAGGATTTTGAGAAATTTTAAGCCTCATACAATGCTGGTTGAAATGTAAATTGATACAGCCAGTTTGAATAATAGACAGTCTAGTAGTTTCTGAAATGGTTAAACAGAGTTTCCACACAATTCAACAAATTCCACTCCTAAGTACATATCTAACAGAAATTAAAACATATTGTCTAAATAAAAACTTGTACATGAACTTCCAGGTCAAGACGGCGGCTTAACAACGTGCGCGTTTTAGTTCGTCCTCCAGAACAACTACTAAATAACCAGAAACAGTACAGAACAGCTCCTGGGGCCACGTCAGGGATCAGACACACAGCGTACCCCAGTCTGGACCAGCTGGACCGGCTGTGAGCACCCCCCAGAACCGTGAGTTCCCAAAGCTGTGGCAACCAGCGCCCCTCCCCCCACAGGCCGCTTCCCAGAGGGGAAAGGAAAGGACTTTACCAGCAGCAGGGACTGGGCACAATCAAATGCCAATTGTGGAACTAATTAACAAATTCTGACTACTAAAATTAGGCCCCCAGCTTAGGTGAACCTGATCAAAGCGGAGGTTGCTCATTTTTGCCCCAGCACCAAGGGGGCAGGACTGACAGAAAAAGGGGGGAAAAAAAAAGAAGGAAACAGAGGTTTTTGTGGCTGTGTATCTACAAAGGCTTGTCTGCCTCTGGATACAGCGGCAGGACTTTTCAGGCTGCAACTGCCCCAGGCATAGGCAGAAGTGAGCTCTTTTGGGGGCTTGTCTGGAGCCTGTGCCTTCCCCAGGGCAGGGGTGAAGCCCAACTCAGGTGGAATCCTCCCTCAAGGAATTCAGACACCAGGGCTTGGTAATTTGAAGCCATTAAAACCAGCCTACAACCTCTCCTCCGTCTCCACCACGCCCCCAGCCAAAGTTAAAGGCACCGCATCATCTTATGCTGGTGGGACCTGCAGTCGGACAAGCGCCACACACAGGGCAGAGTAAGAAAAACAAATTCATCCAGCAAGAAAACCCTAGATAAAAGAAGTGAAAGCAATCTCCAGAATAAACTAATTAAGGTAATTAAATGCCTAGACACCAGCAAAAAATAACAAATCACACTAGGAAAATTGAACATATGGCCCAGTCAAAGGAACAAATCAACAATTCAAATGACATACAGGAGCTGAAACAATTAATTCAGAATGTACGAACAGACATGGAAAACCTCATCAAAAACCAAATCAATGAACTGAGGGAGGATATAAAGAAGGCAAGGAAAGAACAAAAAGAAGAAACTGAAAGTCTGAAAAAACAAATCACAGAACTTATGGG
>PVIY010060441.1:0-11626 GCA_004026745.1 Myrmecophaga tridactyla
TGCTCAGATGTGGCCTCTCTCTCCAGCCAACACAACAAGCAAACTCACCACCCTCCCCCTGTCTATGTGGGACATGACTCCCAGGGGTGTGGACCTTCCTGGCAACATGGGACAGAAATCCTAGAATGAGCTGAGACTCAGCATCAAGGGATTGAGAAAACCTTCTCGACCAAAAGGGGGAAGAGTGAAATGAGACAAAGTGTTAATGGATGAGAGATTCCAAACAGAGTTGAGAGGTTATCCTGGAGGTTATTCTTATGCATTAAGTAGATATCACCTTGTTATTCAAGATGTAATGGAGAGGCTGGAGGGAACTGCCTGAAAATGTAGAGCTGTGTTCCAGTAGCTATGTTTCATCATTTAGTTGCATATTCATCATTTATTAGAACATTTGCATCAATTCAGAAAAAGAAAGAAAAAGAGATAAAAAGACAACAGAAAAATAAATAAAACGAAAACAGAGAAAAAAAAAAAGATTATACATACCATACCCCTTACCCCTCACTTTCACTGATCCCTAGCATTTCAAACTAAATTTATTTTAACATTTGTTCCCCCTATTATTTATTTTTATTCCATATGTTCTACTCGTCTGTTGACAAGGTAGATAAAAGGAGCATCAGACACAAGGCTTTCACCAAGGGATTGAGAAAGCCTTCTCGACCTAAAGGGGGAAGAGAGAAATGAGACAAAATAAATTGTCAGTGGCTGAGAGATTTCAGAGTCAAGAGGTTATCCTGGAGGTTATTCTTATGCGTTACATAGATATCCCCTTTTTAGATTAAGGTGTATTAGGCTAGAAGTGCCTGAAACTGTAGAGCTGTGCTCCAGTAGCCATGTTTCTTGAAGATGATTATATAACGATATAGTTTTTGCAATGTGACTGTGTGACTGTGAAAACCTTGTGTCTGATGCTCCTTTTATCCAGGGTATGGACAGATGAGTAAAACATATGGATTAAAAATAAATCAATAAAAGGGGGAATAAATGTTAAAATTAAAAAATACATATATTGGATAGATGGAAATACTAGTGGTCAATGAGAGGGAGGGGTAAGGGGTATGGTATGTATGAGTTTTTTCTTTTTATTTCTTTTTCTGGAGTGATGCAAATGTTCTAAAAAATGATCATGGTGATGAATATACAACTACGTGACGACATTGTGAGTCATTGATTGTACACCATGTATGGGGTATTTGTACATTAGGAATGTGTATTCTTGTACATTGTTATAACAATAAAAATTCAAAATAAATAAATAAATTACCAGGAAAAAAAACGGTGCCGGGAAAACTAGATATTCACGTGCAAAAGAATGAAAATGGTCCCCTATCTCACACCATATACAAACATTAACTCAAAATGGATCAATGACCTAAATATAAAAGTGAAAACCATAAACTCTCAGAAGAAAGCACAGGAGAAAATCTTCAAGACCTTGTTTTAGGCAATGGGCAAGCAACAAAAGAAAAAACACAAATTGAGCTTCAACAAAATTAAAAACTTCTGGGCAAAGGACATTAATAAGAATGTGAAAAATATAACCTACAGAATGGGATAAAATACTTGGAAACTATATATTTACTAAGGGTTTAATAGCCAGAACATATAATTCCTACTATTTAACAACTGGAGTCTCAGCAGATGGGGTAGGGATGTGCTCATAGCCAGGACATGATGTGCCCTTCCAAAGCAGAGCTGTCTGAGTCTGCAAGGAAACCACCCCCTTTAAGAGACCTTGGGACACAAGGACCAAAGATTCCTGAACCACAATTGCTGTCAATCCCATTGGCCATATAGGAGCTGTGATACGTGGGACTGTAGGATGGAATAACTTTGGGATTACCAAATCTATCTGTCTGCGCCTTCTGCTCTTCTAGGTTTCCACCATTTGACAGGGGAGAAAGTGTAGGGTGCTGACAGTAGAACAGAGCTAAGCCCTGAACTGAGAAAAGCCATTTCTTTTCAAGTCACAGGCTGCCACTGCTAGAAGGAGCTAGGGCTTCCCTAGCCCCACTCCTCGCTTGTCAGATGGGGGAAACTAAGGTTGAAGAGAAGAGTCCATTGTGAAAAGTTATGAAGCCAAGCCATGAATTTGAAACTAGGACCTCAGCTTCCTCGTCTAGGCTTTTCCCCTCTCCACTTTGGACCACTTGCATCAGCAAGATCCACACAACTCAGTCAGATCTGGAGCATGAGATACAGACCAGACTTCTCACCATATCCAACAAGTTAATCTGGTCCAGGCTCTCTGGTCCCCTCCATATGTGACCAACGTCACACGATCAACTAGGCCACCTCCTACCTTTCCCAGATGACTTCTGTCAGGGAAGCCGCACACCCTGCCCTCATCTCAGGCGGGCTCCCTCTGCTTCCTCCTTCATTTGAGATGTACACAATCTCCTATGACCTCATCACTCTGCCAGACACCAACACCCCTCCTGTCTAGCGCTCTGGTCCAGGCTGTTAGCAAATCTTCCTTAACCTGGGGCAGTGGTGAGTCTTGGGCTGGGAATCCAGTATGGCATCTACAGACAATTCATAGTCTGAGCAGTATGGGATTGTGCAAAGGTGTGTGAAGATGTCTTTGTGTGTGTATCAGGGAGGACCAGAACACAGAAGAAGTGGAAGATATTTAGAGCTGAAGAAGGCTGTTTCAGATTAGAAAGCATTTTTGCAACGTTTAGAAGCTTCTCTCTCTAAGAAACTCCTCCAAGGAACTCCTACCACGGAAGTCTGCCTTTCCCAGACCTCGCTTCACATGTATGAGCTGAATGAACCAAACCCTCATTCCCGACAGCTAAGGTTTCAGTCTCCATCCTCTAGCCTGGATGAGAAGATAGATGCTCAGGTCTACAGAATCACTAAAGCTGGAACTCAGAGCTCATCGAGTCCTTAGAAGTTATCTGGCCCAGTGGTTTTCGTTTGCTTTTCTTCCCTGATCTCACCACTGAGTGCTTTGAAGAACTTTTGGACTCCACAGAAGCCAGTTTGTCAAAACACTCTTCTAGTCCAAACTTTTCAGTTTACAGATGGGGGACCAGAGGCCTAGAGATGAAAGACTGGCCCAAGGTCCCACAGCAGGTTAGGGTAAGTTGATAAATGCCACATGCTCACTCCTGTCCACTGGCAGGTAGCAGGCCTGCCCTGGGCACACAGGTCTTTTGAGTTTTAGTGTAGATTTTAGACTCTGGTTTTTCCAATGACAAGTCCAAATGGGAATAGGGCTGGGGACTGAGTCATAAGACAAATGTACACCAGGCGCAAGCTCACATCATCAGCAAGAACAGAAAATATTTTTACAAGCCTCCCCGTTTGCCTCTGGACATGTTAAGCCCAGGTGATGAATAGCTGGGAAAATACCGCGGCAAAGCAAAGGAAAGAATCATAAAGTTCCTTGGTCCCACTGCAGAGTCCTGGGGTCAGCTCTGGGTCGTAGCAGAGACAGCTGGACAGACAGGCAGGCATTTGCTTTCTCCAAGTCAGGGAAGGAGCTTGGCTTCCCCACTGGCTCAGGAATAATGGGGACAGACCACAGAGAATGAAGACAATGGAAATAAAAACTGGGACCACCGTGAGTCTTCTGACTCTGTGGGACTGACAGGGTTGCTGGGAGCACAGAGAAGCATCAAGGTGCATGAACCTCTGAAGCAGTTACACATGCAGACACACACCCTGTCAGGAAAAGGACATTGGAGCTATAACTTGCAAAGGCATCTGGTATCCACTAGGGGGCGATCCCACATGGCACCCAGGCTCGGATATGGCAGTGGAGGGTTGCAGCCTGGAAGCTGAGGCTGAGGCCTGATTACAGCGGGGTCTCCCCACGTTCCTCCCACGGCTGTACCACTGCAGGCAGCCCTCCTTCCGGGCTTGTTGGCAGCCCTGCCAGGGCACACTATGGGGGTTCTACCTGGCCTGTTACTTGGGCAAGGGCTTCTCTGCTCTGGGCCACCGTGGGCTCCCCCCAGCCCGTTTGCCTTGCAGGGTTAGGGGAGAGTGACTGACCCTGCACAGTGCCCAGTGCCCAGTAAGCGAGGACTCAATGGCCACAGGAAGGAGAACAGGGAATTCCAACCTATTCGTAAAAATAAAGGAATTCTTTCACCAAATGAAATGTTACGTAGAGTTCTACTATATAAACATAGCACCCAGCTCTCAGAGCTCCTGAGCTTCTCAGTAGAATTTCGGGGCTCCTTGGGACATCCTGGACATTGCAGAAATAGCCAAGGAGTCCAAGGTTGGCTCCACCACACCCCACCGAGTGAACCTCGGTAAAGTTTTAAACCTTCTGTAAGCCTTGGTTTCCTCGTCCATAAGACGCACACTGGGTGGTGAGGATTAAATGGCATGTGTGTCAGGCCCCTCGAGAGGTGTCTGCCAAGGAGCTGGCCCTCGGTAAACACCAGCACACGCTCCTCCAAAACCAGGGGTGTGAAAAACACACCTGGTTTTCTTGTGAATCAGCAGATTCTTTGGGGTTTCTTGGGCTCATCTGGGTGATGAGGTCTCAAGTCTGGGGTAGGGTGGCTTGCTTTTAAGCAACTTGGTTGTATGTTACCTCTGGCCTCCTCTCGTTGCCCCCTGCTCCCGAAAGATTGTCCTTTAAATGACCTCACAGCCCAGTGAAGCAATGGCTTTTCTTTCCATAGGTGAAACCTTACATTGAACTGGTGTGGCACATGCCATTGCGGCATGTCTATGTTCCTACCTCACATGACGATGCCATCATTGTCCTAAGCCCTTTTGACCTGCAGTCTCACCAGCTTAGGTGGAAGACACAACTTTCCTCTGTGATAAACTCCCCTAGGAGCCGCCCCTGGACAGGAATCCAATCCCCACCTTCACGGCCATGCTCAGGAGGCCTTTTGTGAAATCTTGGTGCTGCCAACCCTTGGGCAGGACCAGCACGGGGCCTGCTGGTGGAGAGTGAGTGCCCCTGGGGCAGGGGAAGGCCTTCATCAACAGTGCTCATGGGTCTTCCCAGCGTACTCTGAGGCCACTCCCCGCCCCCTCACCAGAAGACACATTTGGAGCAAGGCAGAAGCAAGAGGGAGAACTGATAGGCGAGGATGAAAGAGCCTGCAATTCTCTCTGCTTCCTTTGAGCAGCTTGGGTTTCCCAGAGGTGCCAGACAGAACTCAGTCCCTGGAAGCCACAGAGAACAGGGAGAGAGGCATCTAAAATGAAACAGACTGCAGGAATCCAGTAGGTGGGAGATGCTCCAAATGGCCCAAGAAAATAAGAGAGACTGGGTGACTGGGTTTGTGCTGGTACCAACAAACCTATTTTATTAGAAGTTACATTATGGTCCAGCTACTCAAGTCAGTGAATTTATCTCAGGAGATCCCACTGCAAAGATCCAAAATCTTGCATACCTTTTTTAATGAAAGCAACATTAAATAGAGAATAAAAAATGCTGCCATCAACAAATGAAATTTAGAGATGGCTAACATGATTTTTGGGCTGCCAGGGAAGCTGCTTAATTTCTTGCTATTCTCTACCTTCACAGTACTCTCATATCTCAACACGGGGGTTTCAAAGTACAGTGCCCATGCTCCAGCTCAATGAAATACCAGTTGAAAGATGCATAATATCCTCCTTTTCCAGTCCCTTTTGTCTTGAGTGCCTCTAAAAGCTGGCATTAGAAAAACATGCGCTGGAGTATCCCCCAGGCTCAGTGAAATGCACAGACCTGACAAACACTGACTGATGCTGTCCCTGTGCATTGTCACACACGTGCATGTGTGCACACCCCTCCCACGTCCTCCAAGGCTTACAACCTCATCTGTGCCTTCCACTGCCAAACATCAAAGAAACTAAGAAGCCCTTGGAAATTAGCTGAATTGGTTCTTGGATTCTTTGGCCAGGCGTGATGCTTGCTAGTTACTCAGTGTCAGCCTGAAAGCCATTGGGACTTCTGAGGCCGCCTCCAGACTCAAGGATAAAATGGTCACCCACTCCAACTGTAGTGTAACCACCTGGCGCTAAACCCTAGGCCAAGGAAGGAGCAAAAGAGCTGTGCTTTCCTGCTGCTGCAGGCCAGGCTGCTGCAGGCCTCATGCACCCCAGAATTCCCTGTGAGGGGTCTGGATGCCAGGTATTGAGGGGCTGTGAGGCTGAGGGGTAAGAACCTGAACTTGCAGCCAGAAGACAAGGATTCGAATGCCAAATCCTTCAAGTTTCCTTTTTATGACCTTAGGCAAGTCACTTATTCTCCTGGAGCCTCAAAAGTCCCAAGAGTAATCCAGGGCCCAAACCAAATAGTAGGTATGAGAATGCTTTGCAAACTGTAAAGTGCTACACACATGTACAGTTCTATTATTTTGCTGAGCAATTTATGTTTATGATTTCATTAACCCTTGCAACAGCTCTCTGTGTCAGAGCACTATCATTATCCCCACCTACAGATGTGGGGACTAAGGCACAGAGAGGCTAACATGACATACCTGCGGTCACACAGCTCACAAGTGGCAGAGCCAGGATTTGCAGCCAAGTGTTTCCTGCCCTGTGTGGGACTGATGACCTGTGCCGTGCCTCGGAAGTCAGATAATGGCAACTCACCTGGTCACCAGAATGCATCCGCTACCCCCTTCACTTCCCTCCCCCCAGTGCTAAGGAAGCCAGCTGGCAGCATGCTCCTCACCTGCAGCCCTTCCCTGACAGCCTCCAGGAGATAAGGGATAATGGAGTAGTTCCACAAGTCCGTGAACCACACCCGCGAGCCATCCACATCGATGGGACATGACAGGAAGAGCCGGGGACCTGGAGACCACAGTGAAAACACGTCAGAGGCTGAAATGAGGGTGGAGTAGGAGAAACTGCGGTCCAAACATCCTTCACAGGAGGGAGCCTGGACCCTCTGAATGACAGCAGGTCTGACAGCAGGAACACCAGGGGCTGCACGGCAGGTACAGAGCAGGACACTTCAGCGCCTCGTTCCCACCCCTGGCATCTCTCTCTCCCGAGGAAATCAGCCAAAAGAGGGGAAAAACTTTATGGAGAAAGATGCTCATTGCAGTATTATTAGTTCTGATTTAAAAAAAACAATGGAAGGACACTACATGTGTAAGAATGAATGTGGTTGAGCAGGTAATGGCACACCTGCATTTGATTATTTTGTAGCCTTTAAAAATGTAGCAAAGTGGAATGCTCATAGGGCAATGCAAAGTGGGCCAGAAAGGGCACATACTCTATAGACATTATGACTGCAACTGCACAGAGCAGTTATATACATGGATAAGGGCAAAGAAATTAAGCCCACATTTAAGCTATCAGGTCAGGATAGCGGGATGATTGGTGATCTTTTTTTCTCCATTCTAAATTCCCAACCTTTAGGAATGCTGTTAAATTTCTATTTTATTTTTAAAGTAGAGCCAATCCCAAAGGGTCATTTCAGCTTGTGGTGGGGCTCTTCACTGAGCTGGCAGATTCTCCATCAGCCTGGACTGGGCTGGGTGTGTCTCTGCTCTGCTGATTGTCCCCCAGCAGCACTGAGCAGGAGAGAGGGGTTTAAAGGTGGGACGTGGAGAACTGGCGGTCTGGGGACTGTCTTGGCCTGTGACTGTCCGTCTGTCCCTCTTCTCCATCTGTGGGGACAGTCCAGTGTCTGGTGGGCTTGCCCCTGCCAAGTGCCATCCAGGCAAGCGCCCACACGACAGCCCACATAACAGCCCACGAGGAAGCCAGGGCTCCGGGAGAATGCCCTTGCCTCCGGGCCGCCCACCTTCTTCTGCCTGGCTCCCCACCTACCGATGGTGACATCTGAGGAGCTGTGAGCCTCCAGGAAGCGGTTGAGGTGATGCCAGACCTTGGGAATCCAGTCAATGATTTTTACCAGTTCCACATTCCGCACCCGCCCACTGATCTCTGTCTCCATGAGCTTCCTCCGCAGGAACCGGCCAAGGAAACCCTTCACGGGCTCTGTGTGGTTGGCACAAAGCACCCACCTGGGGAAGGGCAGGAACGCTTTTTCAATAATGGTGATGGTAGTAAAAATGATGGTTAATTTCAATAACTAAAGCCCATTAGAATGGGCAGGTATATATACTACAGCCAAAATAGAGCTCACTGTGTGCCCACGTTTTAACCCACTGAATCTCTCACAGCAACTCTATGATGAAGATATCATTACATCATCCCCACTACACAGATAGAAATGCTGAGGCACACCCAGGATTAAGCTGCTGGTTAACAAAGAAGCTATGATTAGAACCCAGACAGTCTGGTTCTTGAGTTTGAGCTCCAACCACTGAACTATACTGCCTTTTGTGCTCAGTGACAGGCCCTGTGCTGGGCTATGGAGCTTTTAAAAATGACTAAGACAAGGTCCTTGTCCCCCAAGAGCTTACAGCCTAGTGGAGGAGATAGACAAGCAAATGGAGCAATGAGACGGGATGACGAAGCCTGGGGAATCAGGGAAGTCTCCTCACAGAAGGAGATGTCTGGGCTCAAATGGGAAGGATGAATGGAGTGGTCACCTAAGGAAAAGCAGGTGCATGGGGTGAGGTGGGAGGTGGACAGAGAGAATGCTGCAGCACCAGTGGAGGCATGAAAAATGGCATGAGGTATCTGGGGAAACTGTCAGAGGTTCAGTAACCAGAAATGAGACATGACCTGCTGGCCTGAGGAGTCTGGATTTCATTCTGAGGGCAATGGGGAGCCACTGAAGGACACTGTTACATGGTCAGGTTTACATTCTAGAATGCTCTCTCTGGTTGCACAGAGCAGAGGATGGTCTGCAAAGGGGCAAGCAGCAGACAGGAGGACTGGTTAGAAAGTGCATACAACAGTGTGGCTGGGAGAGGACCTGTGGCAGTGACAGAGGGAAGAGGAAAGGGAAGGAAGACAGAGGGGCATGTAGTAGAAAGAAAGGACGAAACCTGGGGCGGCCAGGATGCAGAGGGGAGCCAAACTCTCAGTGGCCTGGAGAAGTTGACATTTCTCTGATAATTGTAAGTCAAGTCCACTTTCAATCGGTTACCCTCAGAGAGGCCTGCATAACAGTCAGTGAAAAGTGAGCCACAGGGTCTCAGCCCAGGAGCAAATTTCTCATCGTCACATCATCTAAGGGCCTGGTCAGGAGAAGTGGAGTGGTAGAGTCAGGGGGGGATTCAGGGCAGAGCAAAGGATGTTTGGCAATGCCAAGCAAGGAGCGAAACAAACTAGTGTGACAGAGTTGAATGGTCCTTCTCAGACCCCAGCTGTGAGAGAGCCCAGTGTGTGCCCACTAGGGATTCATAGCAACTGGGGTGCTGAAGGCATTCACAGCCTTAAAGCTCCTTAGCAAGGGTTTCCATTACTCATGCTCACTCGGGACAGAGAGACAGGTCACTAGCAATGTACAGGGAAGAAAGGGCGCCTTCAGCTCTGGCCAGAGTTGCCTTCCTGATACTGTTACAGCAGGACTCAGAGTCAAAGAGACCTCGGCCTGAGTTTCAGCTGTGTCTTTGCCTAGCTGTGTGACATCTGACAAGTCATTTCATTCTCTGAGCTCAGTTTCTCCATTTGTAAATTGAGAAAATGACTTGAACTACTTGAAGCTATTTGAGAATTTAAATTGGTTAAGCTGGGAAAAATGTGGAACACAATGTCCAGCACAGAACAAGGTACTCAAAAAAAGACTTATTTCTATCTGTTCTTTCTTTTTGGTGATTCCATCACTTAATTGGAAAAGAGAAGTGACAGCTTACCTGAAGTTATGATGAAGCTGCAGGTTGGGAGTAGAAGAGGTAGCCTGGTTCATTGTACCAATTATGTAAGGGCTGCGGGGGGCAAATAAAGGAAAGAAAGCTTTGTGACTAAAAGCCAAGCTAGAGGGCAAATAGATGGCCAGCTGCCTCCCTTCCCACATGTAAGGGGTTGGCACACCCACCAGGGGCCAGGAGCTCCAGGATCAGTCTTTACCATTTGTGGTACTTGCAGTTGAGTAGCCCATTGAAGATCTCGCCCAGAGAGCTGACGTGATGCAGGTTGTCCAGGATGATGACGAGAGGCATGTCCACAGCATTGTTCTCACTGTTGCACTGATCCGCGAGGTTGGACAAGTACTGGCGCAGTTCCTGTGGAGGTCCAGAAGGCCAGGGGAGAACGAGTTGGTGAATGCACCCCAAGGCAGAGCCAGGTCCTCACAGCCTTCCCTTTGCCCAGGCCCATGTAGGTGAGCGGTCCTTTATGATGCCATCCCATGCTGTGAACATGTACTGAGAGCCTGCCTGCCACAGGGCCTCAGCTTGGTGCCGAGGGGGATGTGGCACGTGGGGGGGCAGAACATGGAGTAAGTCTTGGGCTCTGCCTGGGCTCTACCTGACCCAAGATAACAGAAGGCTAGAAGATCTCCAGCCCAGGGCTCAAATGGAGTTGCACAGGCATGGTTTTGTTTTGTTTTTTTAATACTTGCTCTACCACTTCTCCAGATGTGCTAACACTTTTACTGACATTTCTTAGCATGCCAACTTCGCAGAAAACTCCTTCAGAATAGGTGCCATACATATCTTTGTACCTCCATGGCACCTGCCTAAGAGTCAAATACAGAGAAAACTTCAATAACTCACTCCAGCAGGGGACCCAGACACACACACTTAAGTAATGCTGGTTAGTGTTGTGGCAGACAGACCAGCAGAGGAGGGGAGATGAAGCTACGTGCACAGGGGACCTCGCGGGGTGTTGTTGAATGGGTGGGCTTTTAGTCTGACCCTGAAGAATGGATAGGGCATGCACTGGCTTGAGCAAAAGTACCCAGAGGTTTTCAAAAACAGCACATGTGCAGGGAATAAAATGCAGTCTAGCATGGCTGGAGTAAGGGATGTGAGCCAGGAAAGGGAGAAGAAAAGGAGCAGGGCAGAGGGAGAAAAAGCCTCAAACAGTGAACTCAGAACACCTGCCCAATAACATTAATAATTGGTATTAATAGTTGGTATTACAAGCCAGGCTGCTTTTCTGGAGTGACTTGTAAAGCTACTCTAAGTGCCTTATTTATATTAACTTAGGCAGCCCTACGACAACCTTAGGAGGTGGGTACTATGATATCTCCATGTCATGGATGGAGAAGCAGAGGAACACCTGAGGTGGCACAGGTGATAAGAAGCCCCAGACAACAGGCTGGCTGCTCAGATGGCGACATGTACTCAATCTTCTACAAATAAACAGAAACACCCCAAGCCTCGCTAGCACTAGAGAAACTCTTACTTTTAAAGCTGCTAGTAATTCCTCATTCTTTTAGCCTTTCTTCACCCTGGGTTCTCAGCCTCAAGCAGCTAACAAGGACAGGGTGACAGGGTTGCTGACTCCTTGGGGTTACGGAGCCCACCCTGCCCTGCCCCAGTCCCTGAGACAGCTGGCAAGGGGAGAGTGAGCAGGGGCCAAAATCCTGCCTGTCTACTCAGCAGCCACATACCTGGGGTATTCTTTTTAACTGGTTTTCCAGGTCAAGGCATCTTCGCTAATTCACACAAAGGCTCTCCACACAGGGATTCTGACCTTTATTCCTGCCCCTACCACAAAATCACTTGGGGAACTAAGTCATCTAAGAGAGAGGCCTCAGAATTGACATCTTCAAGTACCCCACATGATTCTTAAAGCACAGGAATCATTTTGAGTTCATCTGGACTCTCTGGCCCTTTTGCAC
>PVIY010060442.1:0-11628 GCA_004026745.1 Myrmecophaga tridactyla
CATAAGAGTCTACCCTGCCAGTGTAAATGTGAGCATGACGCCACAGCTAGAAAAGAAAGAGATAGGGGGAAAAGAGAAAAAAAAGATAGAAAGGAAAAAAGATGGAGATGAGAGGACAAACCAATCAGATTTGGAATTACCAGTCAGTAGAAGTTTATGAAAAAAAATCACCGAGTGAAATCGTACATTTACTCTGAGAGAGTATCCTTTCACATTGCCTTCTAGGTGATCTCTGAGCTCCTCCAGCTTTCGATGGAGCTACATGTAAACATCAGAAAATGAATTGAAAAAGCAACTTGTTCTCTTTTCAGTTTTCCTCTTTTTCCTTTTAAAAATAAGATCATAGCATTATTCATTTCTCACTGCCTTTGCAAACATTTAAATACATTAAAGATTTTTAATAACATAAGAACACATGCTCAATAAACCTGTGACTTGGAAGTCAATATTTTATTTTGCTTAATTACAGTATCTTCCCCCACCCCCCCAAAGCATTAGGAAATATAATTACTGTAACTATCCTTATAATCCCCTAGAGATCCACGCTGAAATTTCTATTTGGTAGAAAATGGAGTAAAGATATTTAAAGATTAAGAAATTTGCCTTCCCCCCACCCCAAACATTCTTCTGAGTTAAGGTTGTATCCACTTTAAAATAAACTGATTGAACCTAAAATATAACTTATGTTCTTAAACATATCTATAGGTGTATAGCCATAATCACAATGTATATACACTTAAAAACAATAAATATACTATTAAAACTTGAAGTTCTGTACATCCAAAATTGAAATTAAATTGTACACACAAATGCCTGCACATACAATTCAGTTTATAGCAGATGGTACTGCAGTTATGGATGTCATTTGCTCTTTATTTCACTAGCAGTAATTTTCAAAAAGGTGTCTGGCATGGCACTTTCTCAGTTAAATCTAAGCCATATTGCATGATCCAAACAATTATGGACTCATCTTCCCTTCAAGACAAAGGTAATACACCTCACAGGTAGACGGTGAGGAATGTAACTGATATATCATCTGGATATATAAACTCATATTCTCCGAAAGAATAATCTTAAGGTTCCTATTTTTAAAAAAATAGGCACAGAGTCAACATTTCCAATTCCCTCTGATTATCCTTAGTGAAATAACATTTTAATAAAAAAGCTACTATTATAGAGCAGTGTTAAAGAACAGAGAATGGCTTGTCTGGAATATAGGACACAAACATACAAACACACCTTTATCTATGTGCACTCATATATGTGCACAGACAAATAAACAACAAAAAAAGGAAGAAGGCAAAGAGGTAAGGAAAGGAAAGAACCAGAAATTAGTGCTTCATAAATCACAAAATGGAAATAAATTGGAGGTGTGTAAAATTTTGAAATGGCAGTATTAGGCCTCAAAATAGTTACTGAATTTTGGGATATCTTAGTGTAGTGAGTTATCTGACATTTGATTAATTTAATTGACTACTGCTGTAAGGAAAAATGGGATTGCGATATAAAGGAGTGGTTAATTTTGGATTGATTCTTCTGCATATATTTAGAATTCAGTAAAATTTCTAATTTGCATTTATGGTGGCAGCATTCAAAGTAATCAATGGCTATATTTGTGTTTCTCAAGGGTGCTAATTTGTTTACTTTTTCAAAGTGATTTAATGTTAAGAGTACTGAAAAGCCAGGATATGTTAACCAAATATTATGTTTAGCAACTAGCAAACTGGGCCGTCAAATCCAAAATCTTTAAGTTGTATATTAGCAGATTATATACACAAATGGGCATACATTTAGATATTTCTGTTTCTGTTGACTGTTAAATCAATTGTTTTAACTTTTAAAAATAAAAGGAAGGGAATTAATTACTATTAGTTATATATGGGCCCATTTTACTAGCATCATATAAAATTCCTTTTCTTTCTATTTCTTTGCATATATTAAATACATGTTAACTCATAATAATTACTTCTCTGGAATGACCTACACATGGTAATGACATTAAAATAATATTTGATTACTTTTTATAAAAAAGGCAAAAAGGGGAGATAATATTCTAAAAATAAATATTAGTTCTCTGTGTAACAGGAACTTAACACACAGTCAGTGACATCAATCAGAGGAACGGTTACTCTAGGACCCCAAATTATAGGCACCTTGAATGAGGCAGTTGCCTTTTCTCTTGTTTGTGGTGCCAATCAAAGCTAGTTATTTGGCAGCTTGCCTTCAGCTGGTTGCTCTATGTGTAGCTGAAACAAAAAATAATATGACCCAACAGCCAATAAAAATACTGAAATAAAAAAAATGGGATGGTGAAAAATGGAAAAAGCCCCCTCCCACCCACCACCCTCCAAAAGGGAAGTGGAGGCTATAGACGAAATCTTGCCCAAAAATGTTAGAAACATATTTACTTTGAGGGATCCAACTCTACTAGCAACTCCTTTGCTTTCATCCGGCCGTCTAATTTGCTACAATGAAGGAAGATGGGTAAAAAGACAGAATAAAGAAAAAGTGAACTTAAAAATTTTTCTACACATTCGTAAGTAATACATGCAAAAACATCAATTGATTCATTGAGGTAATTCTTAGGAAGCCTACGAGTTAAGTAACACAGAGGTTGTATGAACTGCTTTGCAAATAGACTGGTCACTAGAATTCAGTCTTCATTTATTATAGCACTATTTCGGATATGAAGAAGTGGGCACTTACTTTTGTTATCTTTGGGACTTCTGATAAAGCAGTATCAGGAGTAGTATTATATTTGTACTTGGCTTACAAAAAACAAAGAATTACAAATGTACCTGAGCAGAGAACTTGGTCTCTTTTAGTGTTTTAATGTCTATTCTACTGTAATATCAGAAAACATCAATGGTATGACTAGAAACATGAATGTTCTTTAAGTGGAAAGATCAGTCCTGACAAGCATCATTCTTTATAGGTGACAGAGTGAAGTACCTCTGCTTGCTGACTCAAGCACTGAGGTTGTTCAGCTGTCACTGATATTTCCATTTAAATAATTTGTGCTGCCCAACCAGAAAATTTTAATGCCAGACCAGTGTTAGAAATATTCATTCCTTCAAAGCTTTATGTAATTTCAGTTGAATTTTCCTCTCCAGTAGCATAGAGGAATTGAAAAGTAAAACTGTTTTTAAAATGTGTTTCACATCACTACATAAATGAAGTAAGTATTAGTTTCAACACAAAGTGTTTTATTAGATGAGATATGAACTGGAAATTCTTTTACTTTTTAAAATAGAGTTCTAGTAAGAATAAACATTTTTGGTTAAAGAGAGAGGCAAACCAAACAACAACAACAAAAAGCAAATGAACAAAAATAACAACAACAACAAAAACATGGGAAGGAATCTTCAGTGCAATTGATTTTATACTGTGGACTCCTGAACTTGCAGGATGATGGTTTTAATTCAGACTCGTATAGATCAAGATGAACTGTGAGGTTAGGAGACTGTAAAAGTAGTATTAGTGCAGTACCAAGTTCCAAGTGTTAAAGTCCTCAGGAAATATAAGAAATGACCATGCTACACAATTATATTAGGAAGCAGGCTATAGATTGTCTACTCCTTTTAGGTCCCTTTTATAACATTTTTGACAGCATATGGAGATTACTGAGGAATAATACTGAAAAAGCTAAAATTTCATTTGAAAAAAGGCATCTTGGTACATAACAATTGCATCAATTTTTGGTTTTACTTGATAGAAATAGTTTTTACTAATTCTTCAGCATTAACCAAATGTTAGGCCTAAAAGATAATTGTAAGATAATTGAATTGATTCTTATTTTTCTTCACCAAATAGGATTCTCAACTTTAAAAACAATGGTTACTGAACAAAATGCCAACACTCCTTCACAGAGGTCTCCAGATGGAGAGTGAGTTCACAATATCTAGTTATTTTTTTAGGCTATTTTATTTGATTTCAGATCATTTTGATCTTCATATCAAAAGCTGTTTCCTATCTTAAATGGAGCCTCACAGCATCGTGATTATAAACACAGACTTGGTAGTTTCCTATAAAAAATAAAGTCTCAGGTAGGCTACAGTGACTTAGCAGGCAGAGTTCTTGCCTGCCATGCAGGAGACCTGGGTTCGATTCCTGATGCCTGCCCATGTTAAAAAAAAAAAGTCTCATGCTGCTTTCTGAAGACTTTCAAAACTATTACACAGTTACTTTCTACATTGCCTGTTATTTCTAGAAGGATTTTTAAGGTAAGGATTTTACATATGGTAATGTACATACTTCTCAGGCAAAGATTACATGAAGTCCAGAAACATGAAGTATCTTCCTCAAGGTCGCAGAGGAAGCTAATGATGTGTGTAGGGACAACACCCCCAGTTTCTGATTTCTAGTTTAAAATGGTATTCTCTTAATAGGTGGGGAAATAAATGGGCTAGAAAAAAACCTGGTGTTTATAAGAGGATGCACATATATGTGAATATTTGTCTATCTAGGGAAGAAATTTTATTTATTACTATGGAGGAATTGTTCCTATACAATGTCAATTTCAAATGCAAGTAGAAGTAAGGAAATTTAAAGGGTGAATTATAAGGGGAAAAAAAAAGATATTCACTTTTGAACCTTGAAAGTGAAAAAGCAGTCCATAATATAGAAACATTTTGGGAACAGGCAACTCATCTATTGATGCCTGACATCAGTTTTTTTGTATACAAATCTGCATTTGAAAATGTGAAGCCATCACAGAAGAAGCTTTAGAAAATCATTGTTGATATCAAAGCCAGAAGTGGGTATAATTGAGTTTCATGTGATTTTTATGTTTTAGCTCCTGGCAGTAATACCTAATACTGAAAAATTTCAGAAATAATTTGAAAAGATTTGCCTTCTAAACGAAAATTTGAGAAGCAGAGAAAATGAATCAATAGATTTAAAAATACAATGTTCTCATTTAGCATAGTCAACTATTAATTGTCAATTATAATGGAGTAGTATAAAAATAAATTCACAACTAATCCAAATGCCTGGTTAATATTTTCTTTTGATAAGAATTTAAAAGAAATCACTGGATTCTTAGCTGCGGGATAAGGTGAATTAATTTACTACTCATGATAATTATAAGAGGAGTCTCACATTTTTAGCTAATTTCATAGATATTTCCTTTGATGTTAACTATTCAATATCAGTAACAGAAGTTAAACTGTAAACTTTTATATGGATCACTGTAACATAAGTTTGAAAATTGGATGCAGAGAATTGTGGGGACTATGAATCATTTGAGATTATCATTTGAGATTATTTACATAGGGTGAAAACTAAAATGTTAGTGGCAAAACAATGTTATTAATATTTCTTGACAAAAGCCTTTGACAAAAGGATTTTACTTAGATGGTAAAAGATACTAACAAGAAGATAACAAACCATTTCAATGTATTCATCCTTTAAATTAAACAAATTATCCATTAAAATAGCCTGAAAATATTGCACTGTATCACTCTTTTGCAACATCTTGTGAATTTCTCTTTGGAGATTAATTACAGGGGAATCTATCCTGACGGATTATTCCCCCAATTTGGTAAAATTACTCTGCTAGTTGTATTGACAATATTGATTTTTAACTGAACCTTGTCATCCTGGAAAACAGTGTAAGTTAACAAGTCCCTTACCCTTTCTTTTCCTGATTGACATGGCCTTAACTTCCCCTTAGCTTGACTAAATTTTAGATAGCTTCTCCCTGACACCAGGCCCCTGATTTTCTTCACTCTGGCCCTTACAGAGTTCAGGTAGAATATGTTTCACCTGGCCTTAACAGTAAACTCAGGAGATAATGCAATCCAGTGCTTGATCTAACCATAATGTTCTCTAGTACTTTTCCAGAAGTTCACTTCAATTCTTAAAAACTCTCCTGTCCCTTTGTTCAGCAGAATTGAATTCAGATTTGGTTCTGGTCTTTCTCTCCTATTGTGATAGCCTTCTGATCTCTCTCTCTTTCGTACTGCATATAGCTTTGAATAAAGTCACCTTTCCCTGTTTAACATTAACTGGTACAATTTTTTCCTTTGACAGGTCTCAAATTTTTAATAACAGTTTAGTTTCTTGAAATATCATGCAACAAAAGAAATTGCCTGGATGCTAATCCAATATGTGGTGTTGGCTCCCTTTGATTCAACCTGATTTTCAAAAAACCATGGTAAATAGCCATTTTCCATTATAAAACCATTTCCACTGTTAAGATAGAAAGCTATCCAGCACTACCTACCCTCACCACTTTTGCCAATAAGAAGTCACTGAAAATGTTATATTTTTATTTAAAAAAATATTTTGGAGTAGAAAGTCAACTTTATATTAATTTCTAAAATAAAATATGAGGTCTTTAAAGAAATTTTGGACTTGTAGAAGTCACATTAGGATAGGTTTCCAATCACTTTCACACTTCTCTTTAGTTACAAGATGTTTGTTGAAATTCTGTGAGGATGTATTTTTGCGTGTGTGTGTGTGTGTGTTTTTTAATTATTGATGAGGAAACCAAGGCTTAGAAAGGTCCAGTAACTTTCTGAAGACCTATCAACCAAAACAACAAACAAACAAACAAAAAAACAAACAAAATCAATGTAGCTGTCAGTAAATTCTGACTCTCAAGAGTTTTAATTAAATTCAGGCTCTTGCCTATGGAATGACTAATGTAGATTTCTCCCTTAACCATCTAACAGAATATTTTTTTATTGATTTAGATTAAGATTATAGAGGTTAAAAACATTTCTGTTTGTCCAAGGGACTGAACATTTTTTTTAGAGTCATCTAATTTAAAATAAATATTTTTAAAGATATAAGTGTTTATGTTTGTTATGGGCTTTAATGACAGGAAATAAAACGTTTTCTTATAAATTGTTTACCTTCCCACCAATATCACTCTGTACATACTGGTACAGCTACTGATTGTTTCTGATAGTTATGATCTGGAGAAGTAGATTTTAAAAAAAGTTTCGCTTGAGAGTTCAAAGTTTAAACAATCTCCTATATATAAAGAAATATTTTTTGAGTTTTGCTTTATATTTCACTTCACTATATTTCAGTCATTTGAATAAGACTGGTGCCTCATAATAAAACAATTTTGTTTATTTTCTGATAAAGTAAGGCAAAGTTAAAAGAGGGAACAAATACATGAAAGAAGTAATTATTACACAACTGTGTCAAGGAAAAATAAAAACTCTAATGTGTTTCTGGAGGGTAGGAAATATGATTATAAAACTAAACCAATAAAAGGTTAAAGAAGTCCCAGGAAAGACTTGGCAAAGAGTAATGAAGAACTAGGAAGACAAACAGCAGATCTTTTTAGCAAGTCCTAGATTCTCCTGCCTCTTGAAAAAATTTTATCTTTAATAAATCCTTTAGTTTAAAGACAGTAAGTTCTCATGTTTATTAATGTTTGCAATTATTTATTATACATCTATAATTTTGATCTTTAAGTTTCTAAGACAGTTTTGATTCTAAGATAATAAAATCTATATAAAATTAAACAAGCTATTCCTTGTTCAATAGCCAAAGAATAATTCAATCCATGTTACTGTTTTCAATCTTATCTAAAAAGAAGTTATGAAGTCCATCAAAGGTACGGTATAAAAGACTTACTAGGCACTTCAAATTAGAAAACTTTAAAATAGTACATTATATGTTAATAATTGTTTATTGATTGCTTGTATATGAAACAGAAAAAAAAATTTATCTTCAAACTTCCATTGAAATATGACACAATTTTCTACCACACGAGATTAGCCATAAAATAGTGGTTTGGCTTGGATATAAAAATGCTCTAGTTTAAATACAGCTATAAAGATTTACAATTGGCTTTATGCAGATTTGATGGTATAAATTTGAAAAGTAGATAAAAGACATCCTTATCATCACCAGGCCCAATCTGAAAAACACAACAAAACAAATTAAGTAAAAATTTTTCTTGGTTTAAAAAATAATGTAGGGTGGTGCAACAGTGGCTCAGTGACAGAATCCTAGCCTGCCATGCCAGAGACACAGGTTCGATTCCTGGAGCTTGCCAATGCCAAAAAAATAAATAAATAAATAAAATAATAATAATAATAATAATAATAATAATGTAGTTTGCAAAATAATCTTCAATTCCATTGCTATATGGTCTTGTTTACTACTTTTTTAACTACATATTTTACTTAGGTATTTTCCCATGTCATTAAATATTCTGATTTTTAAGGTTATAGAATAACTCATATGTACACAAGTTATTTAATCCTAGACACTAATTTTCAACTAATATGTATAATGCTATAGCATATCATCTTGTAGATAAGTATTTGGTAGTTTATCTAATCATTTTTTTTAATAAATTCCTGGAAACAAGATGATTTGTTAAAATGTAAGAAAATATTTAAGGTCTTATTTACCTATATATATTACATATGTTGTGAGGTTGTTTTCTTGAAAGGCTATACAAATTTATATTCTCATAGTATGAACAGTAATGCTCATGTTGCTGCTCATTATAGCACTGATGCTTACTATTTAAAAATAGTTATCAATTTGATTGCAAAATTTACAGTTTAAAAATTTTACTATATTTCTAGTGAGAAGGAACATTTTTCACATATTTCTTGAATAAATGTATTTCTTTTATGAAATCCCTTTCCTGTCCTTTCTCCCTTCTATTTTTTTCCCCTGACAAGATGTATAAGAGCTCTTTGAAGGTATCAATGCTTATTCTGGCATATTTGTTGCAAATATCTTCTTTCACATCAGTTCTGCTATGAAGTGCCTAGGGGGCAAGGTTAATAAGTCTGTCCACTGCTCTATCCCCAACACCTAGAATAATATTTAACACAATGTGCACTTAAAAATTGATTAAATGAATTTCAGAATTAATCTGTTTTCTCTTTAGGAAAGTAGAATGAATAAGAAAAGCAGATGATTCTGCAATTTTGGATGAGAAAACACATGACCAATTTTAGAATCCGTCTTTTTAAAATATGAAGATCAAGAGAATAGTTTGGTTTGAGATATGCTCTCTATTAAAGTCATGAATGGGACATGGTTAGCTAATTACATAGATTTGAATCATGCCTACATCTAATAAATTTTGTTACTGAAATAATGATGGCAAAGGTTATTTTTGTTTGGCTGCTTTTTCACAAAAATGTCCCAAACTATTAAGAAAAAAGCTTATAAGAATCAAAGCTATTAATGAAAGCTAGTATTCTTAATTTCACAATTCGGGTATTTCTATCTTTCTATAACTTGGACAAAACTCTAGTGAATATCAAGTAATATTAATATTCTATTTACAGAGGCAAGCATGACATGAATGAAAAAAGGCTTTAAATGAAGTTAGAGCATTTCCAGTTGATAGAACTTTATTTACCAAGCACAGAATGTAAAAGCTGAAATAACTAAATATAAATCATTCAATATTCATTAGCTATTAATATATATTAATTTCAGAAAGAAAGGCTAAAAACAATAATATTCATTCAGTTGATATAGAAACTTATATTAAAGGGATAGAATTACAGCTTGCAAAGGACTTTAGAGGCTATTTAATTTAATACCTTGATGTTATAAAGAGGGAAACCAAGGTCTACTAGTCCTTACAAAGTTATAAAGTGGCAGATTAGGGCTCAGACTCAATAATCAGTGCCTTATAGGACAGTAAGAATTTTACATACTCAATGTAGCTAACCTTTAAAACAACCTTGGGTTCATAATCTTTAAATATCTGCCACTAAATCAATCAAATGCAAATGTTAAAGATTGTTTTTTCCAGGTTATCACTGAATAGAATTCATGAAGATGTCAAAATGATCTGGTCCTGGAGTCATTAAATTTTCAGGAATCATGGGCCTAAACGTTCTGTATATACTTTCAACAAAGGTAGAATTAACACAAGTTGCATAATTTAATTAAGAGAAGATTCTAAAATACTTCCAGAAGACTATCTATAACATTGTTTTTAAAACTGAAAAATAGTAAACAACTATCCAAATCAGGGAGATGGTTAAAAAAAACTACACTACATCCATGAATTAGAGTACCAAACAATAACCAATAATAGTGTTGTAGAAGATAATTTAAAAACATGCAGAGGTGTTTAAGATGTAGAAAGATGTTAATATTACTAAATGAATGAGATGTCAAAAATATAGACAGTATAATGATATAATAATAATGACAGTATAATATAATAAAAATTATTATTATAACAAACATAAGGATAAAATTTAGTTAATTTAATTACTTATGAAGCAAATAGTATTATTTCTTTCCTTTTTACAGATGAAATAAATAAGGTGACAAAGGTGAAGCAACTTTCTGAAAGCTACACAAATAGTGATAAAGCTGAGATTCATATCTAGGATTGTCAGATTCCAGAACCTGAGCTCTTAATCATTACCTTTCCATTATATTTATAAAAAATATTCGAACACATAGTAAAAATAACAGAATGATATATAATGAAATGCTAATAATGGTTATTTATGAGGGGTAATTTTTTTTCTTAATTTTTATTCCTTTGTTTTCCAGCAGCCCTTCAACTACAAGCTGCTAGGAAAAGGTACATGAGTGGTAAATTTTTTTAGTCCTTGAATGTCTAAAAATGTTTTTATTCTTTTTTTTGAATTTTATCAAATTTTTGAATACTTTATTTTTGCTTCTCATAGATATTTGCTTCACAGTTTCCTTTTTTTTTGAAAAATAACATATATACAAAAAAGCAGTAAATTTCAAAGTACATCACAACAATTAGTTGTAGAACAGATTTCAGAGTTTGGTATGGGTTACAGTTCCACTACTTTAGGTTTTTACTCTAGCTGCTCTAAGATACTGGAGACTAAAAGAAATAACAATATAACATGATTCGGCAATCATGTTAAACTCTACCTTCCCTGTATAACTCTACTACCTACCTCCTTTGATTTTTCTCCCATTTTTTAGGGGTATTTGGGCTATGGCCATTCTAACTTTTTCATGTTGGAAGGGGCTGTTGATAATATGGGATAGGGGGATGGAACTAGTTGATGGCCCCTGAAGAGACTGGCCCCTCTGCCTTTCAGAATTTATCTGGTCCAGGGACCCACCTGGAGATTGTAGGTTTCTGGAAAGTTATCCTAGTGCACGGAATTTTTGTAGAATCTCATATAATGCCTAGGTGTTCTTTAGGATTGGCCAGAATGGTTTTGGTTGGCCTTAGGCAAGTGGTGGCAGGTTACAATGTCTAACTGAAGCCTGCATTAAGAATGGCCTCCAGAGTAGCCTCTGACTCTATTTGAACTCTCTCAGCTACTGATACCTTATTTATTACCGGTATTTTCCCCCTTTTGGTCAGGATGGCATTGTTGATCCTACAGTGCCAGGGCCAGGCTTTTTCCTGGGAATCATCTCCCACACTGCCAGGGAGACTTTCACCCCTAAATGTCATGTCCTACGTACGGGGGAGGGCAATGATTTCACTTGCAGAGTTGGGCCTTAGAGAGAGACATCTGAGTAGCAAAAGAGGTCCTCCAGAAGTAACTCTTAGGCATACCTGGCACTACCTATAAGTAGGCTAAGCTTCTCTGCTACATACACAAGCTTCATAAGAGCAACTCTCAAGGCCAAAGAGTTGGCCTATTGATTTGGATGTCCCTAATGTTTGACACA
>PVIY010060443.1:0-11642 GCA_004026745.1 Myrmecophaga tridactyla
TTAGAAAGGCTGAAAATAAAAATCCTAACAACACAATATGATTCCAATGAGGCAGAAAAGGGAGATTATAAAGAAAAAAGGTAGAGTGTTCTCTGATGTGCTTCAGTTTTAAAAAGATATAAAACCAAAGATGAATGCAAAAATACAAGTATGAACTTGCAAACACAGCATTCTTAAATCCCAGAATGGACAAATCTAGAAAAAGAACAAAAGGGGCTTGTTCTTTGAAAGTTATATATGGATCAAGAAAACTATGAAGGGATAGGTCCAATGCTTGGGATAGGTGTAAATAGTAATACATTTTAGAGAAAAAGTAGGATTATTGCTCCACAGTTATTGTTCTTATCTTGTCCATAAAACTGTAGAAGGAAAAACAACCTCACGAAGATTAAATTGAAAACTAAAACATAATTCCAAAATGTATCCGAGTAGTTTAAAATCTCAAGGCTCTGAATAATTACATCTCAGGGTACTAAAAAAACCAACAGATAAAGTAAAAAATAAGAATCAGCAATCTTTGAAAAATTATGGAGAACTGTAAAAGGACCAGATTAATAGTGAAAAGCACACTGCACTATTTCCAGAAAAAGAAAGCAAATAGGTAAAATTGTTATCAGTCTACAGCAAAATTCCAAAATGTCTTGTAAATGTAAGGTTTGTGAGCCTACAAGAAAAAAAAGCAATATTGACTAGGAGTAACCATCTCTATTTTAGTTCACTTCTGAACAAGGCTACAAGACTATTAAATAAGAAGACTATAATAGGCAAAATATGTGGCTGTCTATTTAGATGTCCTTGTAGCCAAGACTGATTAACACAGGTTGAATCAGAATAAAATTAGGGATTAAAGATTGTCTCTTCAAAAATGAGGCTAGGACAAAGGACAAGTACATATTCACATGCAAAAAAATGCAGTTGGACTTCTACCTCACACTACACTAATTCAAAATGGTCCCAAAACCAAATAGACAAGCTAAAACTATAAAATTATTAGAACATGGGGGAAAATCTTCATGAACTTGGATGTGGTACTGGGCTTTTAGAGAACACTGAAAGCATAAGCAACAACAACAAAAAATAGAGAAGCCAGACTTCATCAAAATTAAAAATGTTGTACACCAAAGGTCAAGAGAATGAAAAATATCCACTACCCATAGAATAGGAGAAAATATCTGTACATCATATATTTGGTAAGGGTCTACTGTCCAGAATATATTTTAAAAACATTTAAACTCAACAAGAACACAAATCAATGTGCAAAGGATTTAGATATTTCTCCAAAGAAGATATACAGATGGCCAATAAATACATGAAAAGATTCTCAACATCATTACATATCAAATAAAAATGCAAATCAAAGCCTCAATGTGATTTACCTCATGCCCACAATATAGAATGGCTATATTAAAACAATAATTGAACAAGTGCTTTCGACGATGTGGAGAAAACAAACTCCTCATACACTGCCAACAGCAATATATAAAATCATGCAGCACTGTGGAAAACAGTTTGAGGGTTCCTCAAAAACAAACTTAGAATTACCATATATAATCCAGTAATTCCACTCCTACGTATATGACCCCCAAAATTGTAAACAGGTATTCAAATTAAAAATCTGGACAGGAATATTCACAGCAGCACTATTCATAATACACAAAAGCTAGAAACAACCCAAAAGTCCATCAACTGATGAACAGATAAACAAAATGTGGCACACAAATAATTGAATATTTGGCAATAAAAAGAAAACGGAAGTTTTGATATATACTACAACATAGATGAACTTTGAAAATCTTATGCTAAGTGAAAGAAGCCAGACATTGCGAAAGAACACCATAATATGGTATGATTCCATTAATATGATATATTCAGAATCGATAAACCCATAGAGATAGAAAAAGGGACCGAAGGGAGAGGTGGGGAATGACTAGTTCATGGGTTACGTTTTCTTTTGGGATGTTGAAAATGTTTTACAACTAGAAAAACGCAATGATTGTAAAACATTGAATAAACAAAATGCCGTGAATTATAGTTACATGAATTTTACCTCAAATAAATAAATACATAAAGGTAGATTTTAACATGAATATGAAAAAGTACACTCCCATTGCCCCAATCTCCATTCCAGTTGAGTTATTCCATATTGGTAGGGAAGTAACATTGACAGAATTAAACACACAAGGACAAAAAATAGCAAATGCGCTTTAATTTATTTACCTTTGTTAGGAAACAAAAAAAAGCACAAATGATGCATGCAATTACAGAAAGCAGTCATGTTTACAAACAGGAGATGAAGGCAGTGTCTAACTCAAAAATATTTCAAACTAAGTCTCTTTTAAAAGGTCAATTACAATATGTAAGTTGTATATTACATGCTTACAATTAATAATGAGCTACATAAATCTGGCTTCAAACTTACCGTAACTGATTGGAGAAGTCATCCTCTACATTGTCATCATCCCAATTATCCTCCCAGACATGGGCATCTTCATCTTCATCTAAACCAGCCCAGTCTAAAAACAGAAAGAGATACAGTATAAACATTTCTCATACATTGTTTCCAAAAACACAAGAACACAAAGTTTACCAATTCAAAACATCTAATACTTTCTAGGAGAAATGGATATTTTTCTCTTTAAATCTGTTTGTACTGTTTTATTCTTTCAAATCTTGCATAATCTAAAACAGAAGTTAATACAAAAAAATTCTATGTGCCATGAAAATGTATTATAATTTTGAGGAAGAAAATTACCTTGCTGATTTTTCCTCAGACTAATTTTTATAAAGACTTCATAATCTCTCAAAACATAACACCAACAACCCATCTAAAGCAAGGTAACACAAATGCACAAGCTCAGAATTAAAATCTGCTAAACATAAAGGAGTATAACTCATATACAAATATTAAAAAGTAGATTAAATTATAAGTATCACCAACATTTGGCTAATATCAATATAAAATTTATGTTTTTAAAGGAAGATAAATATAAATATGTGAAAAGCAATGTTGCAGGTTTTAGTTTTCTAAATTTTCTTTTTCTCCCTTTCCATTTGGTAGAGGTGTAGGGTTTAAACTGAGATTACAGTTTTTGTTTAGAATGGTCAGAAACGCATATGTAAACCAACATTTTTAGACAACCCTGTACAAGAATAAGAAATATCTATTAAGAGAGTTATTTCCAGTCACTGTTTCTATCTCAGAAGCCAAGGAGAATATAGTTAGGCTGCTTCCCTTTACATCCTTGCCCTTAGTTCTTGAGTAGCTCTTTTGTAGCAAAATGTTTGAATTAGGAATCCATCTCTGGTTCATACTCTTCCTTTTAGTGTCTCCCTGAGTGATATTTTAACATGTTTTTGTCTCCACTATAGAACTCTTCAGAATTCTACATGCAACTGCCTATTAGACACAAACATAACATGGTCAGAACTTAATTTACCACCTCCATCCAGCTCTGCCCCTCCCTACCACATACTGTGTCCCCCACCAACATGCTGCCCTGTCTGTATTCAGATTCAAGCCAACTGCTGGGAGAGTCATTCTACATTTCCTCCTCTTTCCATTGCCAACTCCTGCCTATTTTATCCCCTAAATTATTCTCAAATCTACCCTTGTCTCTCCACCCCTATTGTTTCTGCTCTAGATCAGACATTCACGTATTTTCTTACTTACGCAATGGTAATACTCTAACTTCCCAGGTTCTTGCTTCTACTTTCTTAATCGTGATCAAAATCTATCTTCTGGGTGTTAATGTCACTATGTACTCTTTTTTTTAACTATATCAAACTTTCTCAGAGGCAAGAGAGTTTATGTGTATCTCAGCTCTCCTATTTAGATTAACCCATTTGCTACAATCTTACATAGTTTTATCACAAAAACTTGTAATTTACTGCATAATATATATTTGTTTCAAAATAAAAATGTTTTAAATTACTTAACATCCAAATACACTGGGAAGATGCCCCATGCGAGTCATACATTTATCCACTGTGAAAACTATGACAATGAAGCACCAGCCACAAGATCTTCAATTTTCTTCAGCTGATTTTATACTGTATGATTCACAATTATATACAACTTCCTATTTATCAAATATTTCATGCTGCTCCTCATCTCTTTGACATTGTGCCATCTCTTAAACCTACTACTTTGTCTGACTTCTACTCACCCTGAATTACCTTAAATACCAATCCTCTTTAAAAGGAACCCTGACTTCCTAGAGAAATAGCTGATTTTAAACCAGGACAGGGAATTTACTAGGTGACATATCTTTTCATGTCAGAAGTGTGTCAAAAGGACACAGAAATTGGCTTAAAGGTATTCCCATTGGCCAAATCTAGGACAAGGTGAGGATCAAAAAGAATAACAGTAATGGATTATAACACTTTGAATTAAAAAAAAAAAATCCATGCGATTAGAGCAATACTTAAAAGGGCGGGGGTTTGCCTAGCTGTGCAAATACAGAAAGAATGGTGGAATTAGAAAATACCATTTTGCAACCACCAATGCAATTTAGGCAAGGATGAACAAAAGATTCCAGAACTACTGAGTGAAAAAGTTGGGCAAAAGATTACTTGCTCGTTAAAAAGGGAGAAATGGAGAGAGCTGGTAGTCATTATCTTAACCAAGTAATCAAATTTAGCATCAACCTGATATGTGTCACCTCATGTAATGAAATAAGAAACGCACATCCCCTATGTAGTTAGTACTCTTGCTAAAAATGTTGATCGTGTACATATTATGAATGTACAATCATAATCATCAGTTTACATGTCTATATTCACTACTAGTGCCTGGTTTCCCTAAGAATGACAACATTTTATTTATCTTTCTATTCCTCACTTACAAACAGTACCTAGTATATGCACAACAAATGGCTATGTACAAAAGACACATAAATAGTTATGAAAGCAAAAGAACTCTGAAATACAATTAACAATGAAGTCAGACTTTGTAATTTCTTTTTAATTTTACCCTCCTCAAAGCAGTAATTATGGAATACACACTCTGTACATCTCTTAGCAATTACTTATTAGAAACATGGCTAAGAACATTTTAAGCCAAAAAGAAAAATAAAAGTATGATTTACGCTTTAATTATGCATATATAGACAAAGTTACTAGACAATGGATCATAGCATGGGTATTTTATTCCTATTACAATATGCACCTAAAATAATTTTTCAATGTGTGAAATATTCTATCATGCAGATTTAACAGAAGAAAGGTACCTCCTTTTAGATGGTCTCCCCAAATTAGGCATTTTGACTATTCTTCCTTCAACTATTATATTCAACGACTATGCTTTTTCCATTTCAACTCCCAAGTATTACCAAAGTTAGTCCTCCTCTCCCCATTCTTACTTCACTTTGTTAATTCAGGAGTAATTATCGCCTACATTCTTACTTACACTTTGTAAATTCAGGAGTAATTATCGCCTTTCAGTTCTATTATTGTGGCCTTCTTACTGTCCCCATCTTCCCTCCAGTTTTACAATGTCTTTATCCATTCTCCACTGATTCCTAAACTGACCACTGACATTCCCGTGAGGGACTACAAAAACTTTTCAGGTCAAAACTCTAATGCCTATAGCAGAGTATCTGGCACAATGTAGATACTCAATAAAATGGAGATATGGAACTACCTTTCTCAAGTTCCCCTCCCGCTGAGCAGATAATTCCAAGAAAACTGAGGCCAGCTGTGGTTTCAGTGAAGTCAAGAAAGAAGAGAGTAAGAACATTAAGTATTATGACAGAGCCATTTAAAATTTTCAATTGCATTTATTATAAGAATGATTTTGAGGACAGTGATCACTTCATTCTCTTTAAGATTTCCTTAAGAGAGACCATTTGGGTAATTTCTTTTAGAACCTGGTACCCGAAAAGATGAATTTCTCTTAGGCCAGTAACCAGGACGGTGAGTCTAATGTATGCATAATTTTAATCACTGTATAGGATAGTGAATCTGTATTTACTAATAATTCCCAATAATAAAAAGTATTGATTTACACATGGATAAAGTCCTTCATATCATCTAGTAATATTATTATTATTCTCAAATGGGGAATATTGCAATGATTTAAATTCAAATCCAATATTATTCCTTCAAGTCCTTAATAATAGTAAGTAATCCAGAATTACATGTCAAAATTAAGCATCAAAGTTGGCTGGGCTAGGACTATTCTAACACCTTCTCCCTTTTTATAGAAACACCTTGAAGCTCAGACTGAATTTTATTAATTCTCTCACTGTTTGTGAAACCATCTATATTTAATGACAGTTGATTAAGAAGTTAAAGAAAAGGAAATCACATTCAGGATATCCCTTAGTCTAGGAAAGAATGATCAGCCAACTGCTGCAATCTAATTTTGTTATAGATCTATCTACATTCCTGTGTTAGGCTGAAACTTTCTGGAGTTATGTACCCCAGAAAAGCCGTGTTCTTTTCATCTTAATCCAATCGGTGGGGGCAGACCTATTGTTTGTGTGGGGCCTTCTGATTAGGTTATTTCCATGAAGATTCAACCCACCCAACTGTGGGTGGGACCTTTTGATTAGATGGAGATGTGAACCCTGCTCATTCATAGTAGGTCTTAATTAGTTTACTGGAATCCTTAAAAGAGTTCATCAGAGAGAGAAAGAGCAGAGAGTCCACAGAGAGCAGAGGCCTAGACAGAGACTAGGCGTTTGGAGATGCAGAAGGAAAACACCCCTCAATGCCCACCGCCACCCCCACCCCCGTCCCAGAAGGACACACAGGAGCTGAGAGAGCTATTTTAAAACCAACCCAGAAGGGCCAGCAGACGTCACCAAGTACCTTCCCATGTGTCAAAGGAACCCAGATGCTGCCTTTCCTCTAAGAAGGTATCCTCTTGTTGGTACTTTAATTTGGACATTTTTATGGCCTTAGAACTGTAAACCTGTAACTTAGTAAAATCCTCTTCATAAAAGCCAATCCATTTCTGATATATTGCATTCTGGCAGTTCTAGGAAACCAAAACAATCCCAAAGCTAAACTGGATACACCAAAGGAACAACATTTCTGTACCTCTGGCAGACCAGAAGAGTGACTTAGCTAAGAATTAATTAATGTGGGGGTGCAAGGGTAGTTCATAGTTCAGTGGTAGAATTCTCGTCCCCCATGCAGGAGACCCACATTCAATTGCTGGCCTGGGTACTTATCAAAAAAAAAAAAAAAAAAAAAATCAACAAATGGTGCTGCAATAATGGGATAGTCACATGGAAAGAGAATGAAATGTGACACCGCCCCCCCCCCACACCACATAGCATACAAAAAAAGAGAGTAAGTATAGGGATAAAATTGTAGTGCTACTCTCATATTGTCATGGCAATCAATAAAACTGTTTACTATGTATATATATATAATATTATAATATTTTTATGTTTTTCTAAAGAAAGAAATCTCTGTCAGAAAGATGGGAGCTATTTTAAGGAAAAAAAAGGAAAAGCATAAAGTGTAGTACTTGTATATAGGAGGGGAACATTAAGTAAAGATTGTATGGGATGCAGTCTAAAATCAAATTTTAAATTACAAAGAAGACTCATTTCAAACAGTTCCTATGTTCCTCTGAAATACTGCAGCACCAAAAATCAACTCAATGACTAATTTTATAAATTAAAATTAAGTAAAGCACTTTAAAATGAAATAATCTCAAATTTATCTTTTACAGAAATCCAGATTCTTGTATATTGGGATTCTAATGGATCTAAATTCATTATCTCTTTTATAGCAAGTGAACATTGACCATAATGCTATTTTTCCACATCCCTTCCAGATCTTACTATAATCTGTGGTTCTGCAGTTATTAATTAATGGACAGCTCAAGATGTTATGTTTTTAATAATGCTAAGGCCTCTTTCACTATAAAATTTCACATAAAACTAACAATACCATTAAACTGCATTGTAACAAGATTTGGATTCATATTTCTTAATTTTATATAATGGTTAAAACTGAAAACTGAAAATTACATAAGTTTAGAGATAGAGAGGGCCTTAGAGATCTCTGTAGATCCCCCTCTTTGTTTAAAAATCGTCATCACCACCACCAAAAAAGAGATAAAATGACAACTGTCTCAGAAATGACAGAGCCTACAGAATGACAAAAGCCTCAGAGCTGACAGAAACTTCACAGCAGACACAGATGTGGACAGGTGGAGAATAGAGACACAGATATGGACAGGTGGAGAATAGAGACACAGATGTTTGGTGATGCTTGGAGCCCAGCAGACATGGCCCTGAGATGTTAAGCCAGAACCTAGAGAGAGCCAAGCCAAGGGAAGCCAAGAGATGAAAGCCAGCCCCAGAGAAGCAAAGTAAGGAATGCGGATAGGAAGAAAGGCTGAAAACATGGAGCCAGGAGAAGGGACCAGCATGCCTTCCCATCTGACAGAGGTGTTCCAGATGCATCAACCTCTCTTGAATTAAATTCTCTACATCATAGTCTGGTAGTTTGCAAACTAACACGTGATGGAAGCAAGAAGGTAGTGGTTTAAATACCTACAATGATAAGAAAACACAGAGCCAATCAAGAACTGTATATCCAGAAAAACTTTCTTTCAAAAATGAGGGTGAGATGAAGACATTCCCAGATGAACAAAAGCTGAAAGAATTCATTACCACTAGACCTGCCCTTCAAGCAATACTACAGAGAGTCCTTCAGATGGAAAGGAAAATACACTAGACAGTGGTTCAAAATGGCATAAGGAAATAAAGACCTTGGGTAAAGGTAGCCATTTTGGTAATTATAAATACCAGTACTACTGTATTGCATTTTTTGGTATGTAACCCATATTTTACTTCCTACAGGTGCTAAAATACAACTTATAAAAAGGAATAATAAATCTATGGTTTTGGCATACAAGGTTCAATGATATAAGTAGTAACAAGTTCAAAAAAGACGGAGGGATTGGTGGGTGTAAGAAATGTGTATGTGTATGCTATTGAAATCAAACTGTATCAAACCAAATATGAATTGTAAATATTTAGGATGTTAACTTGGTAATCATAAGAAAATATACAAAAATATATTTGAATATAAATGGAAAAAAAAGACAACTGTCTTACAAAAAAATATTTTATTAACTTTTTTTTAACTTTTACTTCCTGTCCTCAAATCCCATGTTTTAAACACATTTGGGTTGTGCCTAGAGACAAGAATTGTCAAATTAAGTATTTCTTTTACTGATATTTTAAGTAATTTTATAAAGATATCTACTGGAGCTTAATGTTCCATGAAAAAATTAGAAAACAAAAACTGGATATTATGTTCTTCAGTAAAGGAAGCAATAACTCAAGTCACAACTGAACTGCTTCAACATTGTGAGACATCAAGCCTCAAGTCAGCCTGAATCAATTCCAACAAACCAGTTTCCTAAACTGTGGACTCGATATTCTCCATCTCTACTGGTCCCTAAAGAGGAAAAGGATGATAATGTGCCAAAAGATTCAAGTTAGAAATGTAAAATAAGATTTATTTCATATCTATCTGATGACTTTGTAAGTCTTTGAAAAACAGTATTTTAAACATACACTTCCCAGTTCAGTAAACAGATCTCCAAGAACTTTCAATTTAATTATGATGTGATTCAAAATGTTGATTTCAATGTTATTATTACTTGATGTCATTCAAATGTCTTCTAGCTGGCTTTAATTCATTTACTTTAGAGAAACAAAAAAGAATGGTTGTTATTTGCACCCAAGTGCCTCAGAGTCACCAACGAAATTTCTGTGGAATTTTTAAACCTCTTTTTAGTCTTATTCCGTAACAAGAAACATAACAGACTCAATAACTTGTTTTGTAAGGGCTCTAAACCTTAATTCTAAAAAGGCTGAAAAACTCAAAATTCTTAACATTATGGGCAATATTAATTTTTTTTTTTTACTACGGATAAAGATTTATTATCCAGAATATATAAAGAGATACTACAACTCAACAACAAAAAGACAAACAACTCAATTAAAAAATTGACAAATGACATGGATACACAAGTTTTTTTTTTTTTTTTGGTTTAAATAATAGGAATTTATTATTCCTCAAGGTTTCAAAAAGCCAGAAGACTTGTTCCTTCCTAGAGTCAGTAGCACTGCAGCTAGCTAGCAGTATTTGGATTTTTTTACTTTTTTATTTAATTTTTTATCAATTAAAAAAAAAAATTACAAGAAAGAAACACAAACATTCACAACACATGCTCATTCCGCTCTACACATACACTCAGCAATTCACAATATCATCACATAGTTGCATATTCATCATCATGGGCAATACTAATTTTAACAGTATCGTTGTATCTCTCCTTAACCACCATCTAGATGCTATTTTAATGACAAGGAAAGGAAATGAAGGTTGAAAAAAAAAATCGGTTCATGAAGGGGACAAAACCAACAGTACTGTGAGGAAGATTTTAGAACACAAAAAAGAAGATTCACGATACAGCTCTATACTTGTTTGGTCTTACAGTACTTCATAATTATGACCCTGCTGATGACAGAAAGATGGAAAAGCTGATTAAATTCATTAATATACTCTTTAATCTTAATACCTTATCCTAGAAGTAAGATGCACCCATGTCTGTCATACCAGATCATCCTTCCAATTGTCAAAGATGGGGAATCTGGGACAACAGATACCCTTTTCGAATTATAACTTAGTAAGCATTTAAAACCATTAATTAAGAAATTAAGAAAATTAGTATTCATACTGTCAAAAGAGAATCTATAATTTTACATAGAAATGTGGATGTTTTTTGTTTGTTTATTAACTAGGATTATGTATGGAACCATATTATGAAAAAAATTTTTTTAAGTTAAAAGATAGGGTATAACATCCCAAAATATTATTTCCAATATCTATAAATCACCTATACCGTATGTATACAATATATATAAATTTTACAAAGTGAACATACATCATAAAAAATTGTGACTTATAATCTCTGGATTCAGTTAACATCTGTTCTAATACATCTTTGAATTGTGTTTTAATTTTCGATTGCAATACTATACTAATAACCTTGTAATTTTATTCAGCACTCTTTTTTTTTTTTTTTTTTTTGGCATGGGCAGGCACTGAATCAAACCCCGGTCTCCAGCATGGCAGGTGGGAACTCTGCCACTGAGCCACCATCACACTGCCCTCAGCACTCATTTTTAAAGATTCAAAACAAAAACAGCTCTTTTTAAAAAGGCAAAATAATAAAATCAAACAGAGCATACCTGATTTCATGTCTACTGCCTACCCAACACTAAAGGCATTGCAAGGGTTGTGATTAATAATTTAAAATAGCCACAACTACGTTTACTTCAGTGCACAGGCCTCCAGATGTGCACTGATAAAAAAAAAATTACTATATTTTAAAAAGTGAGAACTGGAAAGAACCTATAGCAGATGACTAATATACAAGTTTCTAGCAATTCTAAATTGTTTAAGACTCTCTCCCAAAATTTGGCTTTGTTCACATGTGCCAGTGAGCATTACATACGCGCCTAGGGTTAAATTTCAAAACTCTGAGCTGTCGAAGATCCCACATACTTCATCTGAGTATCACCTTGACATTTAAGTATGAAAAGGGGTTTCTCTCAGCTTAGAAAATGTTCTTAAAATTACTTACTCTCCTCATTCTCCAA
>PVIY010060444.1:0-11631 GCA_004026745.1 Myrmecophaga tridactyla
GCGACGGGCTCCTCTGAAGTGGCAGCCCCTTTAGTGATTTTATTTCCATTAGATTATGTTAATTAAATCAGCAGAAAGGACAGAGCGCAGGCATGTCCAGAATGGAGTGGCGGGGAAGGGCAAATAGGAACGGCCCTCGTGTGCAAAGTGCCCAGGCCACGGTTTGGTCTCTTTGAGGGTCTCTCCAGGCCACCAGCTGCCCCGGCGAGACCCGCCTGCCTCCGAGAACTGGTGGTGACGAGACGGTGCAGAGGTGCAGACGTGTCACGGGTTCACTGCAGGCAGCAGTTCTCAAAGCCCCAATACAACCTGTAGTCAGTTCCCCAAATAAGGGACAGATCTCAGTGGGGCGCCTTTGATTCAAGTCCCCGTGCCCCACCTTTGATATGAAACACAGTGAGAAAATCAGTGCCTCTGGGGACAGCGGGGGGTCAGAAAACAGCCTGTTTTATCCCAGCTGTGTGGAGCTGGGCATCTGACCCCAGAGCTCTCCCATCCCTGTGCACCGACTCCTCGGAGCTGGGCCTTAGGCGGGATTCAAGGCTGGAAACAGAAGCCACCCTCCTGCCTCAGTTTACCTGTTTATGTAATGGTCAGAAAAAATATGGGGTCTCCCGGACTCAGAAACTTCCAGAACTGCCCCACACTGGCTGGTTCCTAAGAACTCCTGGAAAGTCCCCCTAGGAGGATTTGTGCTTTAGCAAATGCTCCAAACGTCATCCCTCCACCTCTTCCCCTTTGGCAGTAGGGTGGTGGCAAGGCGGCTTTCTCAGGTGAGGCTTTGCTTTCTTCCTGCAGCTGCCCTGTGTTCTGCCCAGCCAGCCTGGGGACTGCCATTTCCTTCTGATCAGGCCTGACTCACTGTGAGGCGGAGGGCGGGGGTGGGGGGTGGGGGTGGGGAAGGACGGCCCCTCCCCGGGCCCCTCCCCTCTCCAGCCTGAGCTTCCCCAGCAGTAGAACGCCAGCCTTACAATCAGCAATCTCTTAGATTCCCTGCCGCTGTGCATCCTCTCATTTGAATACCATCAACAAAAATAGCAATGCAATGCTTTGTGCTTAAAAGACGACCGAGCAATTACTCTAAAGTTTATTTCCTGCTCCCTTGCCTTTCCAGTATTGCAAATCTCCTCAGTTTTAAAATTAAGCTGTAAATGAGATTTGTGTTCCACATCACTTACTTTGTTCTCTCTCCAAAAGAAAGAGTTGAATAACCAGTTCAAAGAAAACGTACACATAACTGGAATTCAAAGGGGGTGGGCATTTTCCTTCCCCTACTTGGTTGCTAGGTTTGTCTGCTTAACCTTCCCCATTCAGCGCTCTCAGGAACTTCCTCCTTATTTATAGAACAGAGCCCTAGAGCAGCCCCACCCTAGAAATAGTAGAAGCCCTGTCAGACCCTTTATATATATTAACTGACTTTTTAGAGCCTCCTAACCCCCCTTTGAGGTGGATGGACTTATCCCCGATCTCACTGGTCAGGAAACTCAGGGGCAGATGGTAAGAGGCTTGCTCAAGGTCTTCCAGTCGTTACATGGCAGAAGCAGGATTTGAACCCAAGAGTCAGTGCTCTAGATCACCAAATTCAAGTCCCGTGGCTTCTGTGTGGAGGAGAAGGGTCTAAACCACATGCTAAGCCAGCTGCTCTAGGCTCCCAACCTCCCACATTTAAACACTGCGGAGAGGGGCAATTCCTCCCCTTGGAAAACCATCATTCATTCATTCAACAAACATGCACTGGCCCCATCTGTGTGCCAGACCTCACACGCAGGACTGGGTTGTAAAGATGAGTAACCAACCGATGCTTCTGCTGAGGGGTCCAGCCGTCTCGAGACCGCCTGCCCCCTCCTTGAACGGCTCTGCTTGCTAGAAAACTCTGCCTTGACTTAGCTGAAAAGTTCTCCTGCACCTCAAGTGATCCATAATTACTCTCTGAGCCCAGACACTGATGATAGAATGTCAGGGTCACTGTCCCCGGCAGATGGATGCATGTCCCTGTACTACAGCTTCCGTCTGGGTGCTGGCTGGCCATGGGGTCCACCCCGGGTAGCCCATGCTGTCTCCCACATGTCAGCCCTTCTGACATCCACAACTGCTGCCGGGGGCTCCGGGCCCTGTCTTCTCCAGCTCTCCCAATTCCTGAGCAGCCCCGCCTCTAGCCCACACCATCCTCGCCCAGCGCCAGGCATGCCCCACTTCCCAGCTGGGTTGTCTGCTCTTTCCCTGTTGCAGCCTTGCCCTGCCATGGTGAGGGTCATGGGGAGTGTGAGACATTCCCCAGGGAGGGTCAGAAAGCCTGGGCTTCCGGCCAGCTATGGAGAAGGGAGGGGACAAGGGTGACTGGGACAATGCCTAGAAAGTCGGGACAAAGTAGCCTGGGGAGAGAGGTAAGAAAATGATGTTTCTCAGGCTTGAAAAGCTTTGGAAAAAATGTATTCATCTTTAGGTAAGATTCTTCTTTTACCGAATTGGTCTTTGTGTTTTTAAAATATTTTTATTGAGAATTCTTCACACACACACACAGTCCATACATGGTGCACAATCAAGGACTCTCAGTATCATCACACAAATTTTTAGAACATTTGCATCACTCCAGAAACAAAAAGAAAGAGGAAAAAAGAAAAACCCATACATCCCATATCCCTAACCCCTCCCTCTCATTGGCCACTAGCATTTTAATCTACCCAATTTATTTACCCCTTATCCCCCCATCATTTATTATTTTTATCCATTTATTGTTTTTATCCATCTGTCCACACCCTAGATAAAAAGAACATCAGACACAAGGTTTTCACAATCACACAGTCACATTGTAAAAGCAATATCATTATACAATCGTCTTCAAGAATCAAGGTTAGTTATAAATCAGCCTGGCAGTTCTGGCCCTAGTTTCCAGGGAGATTTGCACCCCTGGGAGTCATGTCCCATGTCGGGGGAAGGGCAGCAAGTTCACCTGCCAAGCTGGCTTAGAGAGAGGCCACATCTGAGCAACAAAAGAGGTTCTCTAGGGGTGACTCCCAGGCATAATTATAAGTAGGCTTAGCTTCTCCTCTGCAGGAAAAAGTTTCACAGGGGTGAACTCCGAGATTGAGGGTTCGGGTATTGAATTGGTTGTCCCCACTGCTTATGAGAATATCAGGAATTCCCCAGATGGAGAAGTTTAATATTCCCTTCTTTCTCCCAGTCCCCCAAGGGGACTTTGCAATTGCTTTTTTATTCTCTGGCCAAATTACTCTGGGATGTATCGGGGCATCACACTAACCTGTACAAACCAACAGGATCTCACGTCCTAGTCAAGATTCCATGTAGTTATGGTGTTCAAATAAACTGCCCGTACAAGTCAAATTAGATAATGTGCTATCTGAAATATAAATTTTGCACCAAATAAGCATCTTTCTCTTTGGTTTCACACAGAAGTTGAAGTTTTAAAAAAGGGACCATATCATCCTTCAACTCGAATTCTGATTTACCTTAGTCCTATCTAATTATCTTCATTCATATCTCTAGTCTAGGTATGATCATTTTTTCTACTTTTTTAAACAGTTGCTGTATGGAATAATGCTGACTTTGATAGTTTCAGAGCTGTAACTCTGAGTCTCAGTTGTCACATAAATATCCAAAGTTTCTGGGAATGACCAGATTATACACAAATAGCTCAGCATCTCAGAATCTAAAACTATCAGTTATGACTCCAGAATATATGTGACTGCTGTAAGAGTTTACAATCTGGGACCCTTTACAAAGGCTCCAATTTGATAACCCATGCTCTCTACTTCAGTTCTCCGAGTTTCTACGTTATAGTTGGTCCAATGAGTGAGGCATGATAATATTTGTGTTTTTGTTCGTGACATTTCATTCAACACACTATCCTCAAGGTTCCTTTCCCTAGTTGCATGTCTCACAACTCCATTTGCTCTTGTGGCTGCTCAGCAGTCCATTGTATGTATACACCATGGTTCCCCTTTCCATTCCTCAGTCATTGTACCTTTGGGTTGCCTCCATCCTTTGGGAATCCTGAACACTGCTGCCCCAATTGGTCTTGAGGCTCTGTTTCATCGAGACTCTTGCCCCTTTGTTTCTTCACTCGGGCACATGGTTATTGACCAGCAGTTTTTTTTTGCAGGATGGAGATGGTGGGCCCAGAGTGGCAGCACAAGGCTCCCACACAGGGTGCCAAATGCTGCAGGGCACAGAGGAAGGGGTGCCTCGCCCGCCTGGGGGTGCTGCGGGAACTCCCGGAGTGGAGAGTCATTGCTTGGTTCTCAGATGGTGGGCAGAACTCTCCCGGGCTGAGAAGGGAAGCAAGGAGCTCTCCCAGCAGAGGGAATAGCATATGTGGGAGTCTGGGGGCGTGAGAGGTGGGCGCGTCGGGGGGCTCTGTGTGGCACTGGGGTGGAAGGAAGGGTGGTGTGGCGGGCGCCGTTACCATAGTAAGCACCTGAATCCCTGCCGGAGGGACCTGGGTGTCCGTGGTCCACATTGCTGACTGGACACTGGTGGGCGGCTCTGATGTCCCTGCAATTAATCAGGGTGTGCAGCCGGTGGAGCGTGGGGAGAGGACCCTGTCAGTTGAGAGACATGGGTTTTGAATGCCTCTCGGCTGCCAGCTGACCATAGACTCTGGCAGGAATGGCCAGTGAGTGCTCAGCTTTCTTCAAGCTCCATTAATCTGCCCATTTCTTTTTGCTTCAAATCCCACTTCAAACATGCAGTGGTTCTTCAAATTCATAATGAAATACATGATTTATAATTCCGTTGGGAGCCAGCAAGCTTCCCATCAGGTGGCTGGGGTGGGGGGCTGGGTTGGTCCAGTCACATCCAATGAAAGGGGATTCCCCCCCCTTACACGCACACTTGCACACCGTGCAGCCAAGCAGGACCTGCTGTGGGTGTGTCCGTCCCTCCTCCCCCTCCTGAGTCTGCCATCATCACCAAGTGTGCCCTGTGTTCCTGGCACCACATGAGTTCTTTGGACGCATGTATGATGTGTCGAGCTCAGGGTATTAGGCAGGTTAGGAAGGCATCACTTTAGTACCTTACAGTGGCAGGAAAACGGGTGTAATGAGGCACGTGTTACGGGTCACAGTAAGTCAGTGTTCTAGTTTGCTGGCTGCCAGGATATGATATACCAGAAATGGACCAGCCTTAAAAAGGGAAATTTAATAAGTTGCAAGTTAACAGGTTTTAGGGTATGGAAATGTCCCAATTAACACAAGTCTATAAAAATGTCCAATCTAAGGCATCCAGGGAAATATACCTTGATTCAAGAAGGCTGATGGAGTTCAGGGTTTCTCTCTAAAGTGGAAGGGCACATGGTGAACACGGTGTCATCTGCTCACTTCCTCTCTAGCTCCCTGGCAGTCATTTTCCTTCTTCATCTCCAAAAGTTGCTGGCTGGTAGACTCTCTTCTTTGTGGTTCTGCTGCATTCTCTGTTGTGACTTTCTCGTGGCTCTGTCATTCTTCTCCGTGCCCTCTGAATCTCCAGCTTTCTCCATAATTTCTCCTTTTTTATAGGATTCCAGTAAAGTAGTCAAGACCCACCTGGAATGGGTGAAGAGGTGTCAATCCAGTTTAACAACCACTTTTGAGTGAATCACATCTCCATGGACATAATCTAAAGTTTCCAACCTACAGTACTGAATACGGATTAGCAGAAACGGCTGCCTCTATAAAATGGGATTAGGATTAAAACATGGCTTCTGTAGGGTACACACCTCTTTTCAAACTGGCACAGCCAGGAAGCAGTGGGCACTTTGAACCTGTGTCCATGGGGCCTGTAGAACACAGCACAGACTGGCGGCTCACCTCCTCTTGTCCAGATCTTAAGGTGGGGTGAAGAAGCTGAACCACTGCTCTAGCCTGCTTTTGGAACACAGATCCGATGTAAGGTCTGTGGAGCCACTTGCTCGACCAGCCGTGGTGAGGGTAGCTGGTGCCTGCCCTAGCAGGCTCTGTGTTCAGGGCTTGGGTGACAAAAGGGGTGGCGTGGCTCCCTCTCCAGAGGGAGGGTTTTAGGAATGATCAATACAACTGTGTGCTGGTCTGTGGCCTGTGGCAACAACAGAGCAGGGCTGTGGGACTGGTGAAGGCTACCCCTGCCTTCGCCTGCTGCTACCATCAGAACTCCCCAGAAGAGGCCACCTGGGAGCAGAGTCCTGCAGCATGAGCAGAGGCCTCAGTTGGGTGCCCGGAAGGGAGCTCCAAACTGAGGAAACAGCTGCGAGACGCCCCAGCTCAGAAAGCGTGGAATTGTAGGTCGGGTGACCAGATGACCAGAGAGTCTGCCACTCAAATTGGAGCTCTCTTGCCCAAATATTTACTTCGAAAAATTTCAAACTACAGAAAACTTGAAAGAATAGTATAATGAACACTCACATATCTTTTACTTAAATTCAGGAATTGTTTTACCTTCTCTCCCCTCTGTCTCTTTCTCTTTCTACAAACACAGGCACACACTTTTTGTATGTACACATACTTTTTGCTGAGTTATTCGAAGATAAGTTGCAGACATCACATTTCACCCCCGACACTACCTATCTACAAAATGACAACAGTTTCATCTCCATGGTATGAAAACAATTAATGTAATACGCCAAAATCTGACAAGATGCCTTCAATATAGCAGGTGCTTAACAAAAGCTAGCTGTTTCATTCATCCCTGAGATTTAGGGGCCTCGTTCAGGTGAGGAAAGAGAATGCAGCTGTGGGTGCTGCCAAGTGGAGAGCTTACGTGGTGAGAGGAGAAAGGAGGAAGAGTCTAAGATGTGAGCTTCCAGGTCAGCAGATGGGATTTTTTTAGTCACCTGAGATGTATTCTCTTCCACCTCGGAATCGAGTAGGTTGAGCTCTGGCAATTCTACTCTGAAATATGTTCTAAACCTATGTTCTCCTCCCCTTCATTAGTCCACACCTCGGCTTCCTTCCCTGGCATTGGAAACAGCGGCACCCATTTCTGGGTCATCTCTGTGTCCCTCCACTTGGCACCTGTGCTGTCAGGAAAGCATCAAAACCGTGCACAGAAGGAGTAAACAAAAGGAGGAGGGAATGAAGAGCCCTGAGCCTGTCTCCCTGAGATAGCAGAGGGGAGGGGGCCTAGATTACTTGTTTTCACTTAAAATCCAAACTTTAAATAATTTTAGAGTAACCAAAAGACTTTCTGACCACCTCCAATGGGTGGAGTCGAGATATGTGAACTCGGAGAGGGGAAGAAAGGAAGGCAGCGGGAGCCCGGGTGTGGCTCTGCTGGGAGCACACCCTGCCCGCCAGGCAGGGGCATGTGCTGCTGGGAGCCGGGGCGCCTCTGCCCCACAGACAGTGTCCCGTGGAGACCATCTGGGTGCCAGTGTGGGGCTGTGCACAGTGGGACCGACCAGGGCATGACTGCGCTTCCCCCAGGTGCCCAGACACACAGGGTGGAGAGAGCCGGAAAGAGCCGGTCTGACGGAATGCGTGACTCTGCCATTTATCGCCCATGTGACTTTGGGTAATCAACTTTTCTAGACCTCTGTCTTCTCTGCTGTAGAATGGGGCCACCTGCGTGGCTCACGGGGTTGGGAGGCTCCATGAGACAGACAAGCTGAGGGACTTTGCCCGGTGCTCAGCTTGCTGGTGCTTTGCATGATGCCATGTGCCTGGATTTGAGGCTTTGTTTCTGTGACATGACGGCTATTGGCTGGAGCACAGGAAACCATGATGCTCAGAGGAAGAACCTGCAAAGATATTGCTCTGGGACCAGAAAGACCCTTTCGACATCAGCCACTGTAAAGCCAACAGAGCATTCCAACACGGTGCAGGAATGCCTGCTGTGAGCCCTGAGGCTTTATAGGAAGGGGCAGTGGAGGTGAAAGGTTCCCAGGTTGGTGACCCAGGGCCACCTTCTCAGAATCCCAGGTTGGTGTTGATCTCTGGCCCTGTGTCTGTCTCAAGGTGGAGGGGTGGAAGGTATTTGGATGGGTGTGTGTGGGGGGTTGTATAGAGCCCTCCTTCCCCCTCTAATCCTCTCAACCCAGGCAATCAGGCCTTTCAACCTTCTGATTCCCAGAAGTAAGAAGTGAAGGCTCCTGGGCTTCCCCAGTTTGTCGGCAGCTTCCTGTTGCAAAGAGAGTTCTTTAAAGCCTTCTTGGCGTTATTTGTACTGGAGGAAGGAGGGAGTATTTGTGACCCCTCTTTGACATGCATGGGCCAAGATATCCAACAAAGAGGCAGCAGGGTCCTTGAAAGACTGGGGCCACATGGAGGGCACACGTGCTTTAGGAAAGGGTGACTCCCAAATATGTCTCCATGCCTGAACT
Organism: Myrmecophaga tridactyla; assembly: GCA_004026745.1. Classification (NCBI taxonomy): domain Eukaryota; kingdom Metazoa; phylum Chordata; class Mammalia; order Pilosa; family Myrmecophagidae; genus Myrmecophaga; species Myrmecophaga tridactyla. The sequence continues at coordinate 8,291 of PVIY010060444.1, forward strand.
TGGAGGCACAGTAGCTTGAGGGGTCTGCAATCTCTGTGGAATATCTATTCACTATAGATCACCACCTCCCAAGCAAGATACGCTTTAGCCGCCTAGAGGGTAGGCGTTGCCTTTTTCAGCCCATGGGGGAGGGAACCAAGGCTCTGAAAGATGAAGTGACCTGCCAAGGCCTCACAGTTTTCAGCGGTCACCTTCCATTACTACCCAAGTTTGTCTGACTCCTGCTCTTCCTCTGGGTACAGGTGACTCTTCTCACCCTAATTTTGGGAAATGGATGTGAACTGGCTTTGGCTTGCATAGAGGTTTACCCTTCCTTCCCAGGTAGACCTTTACATTGCAGCTGAGAGGATTGTAAATAGCATGGGGGTGGGGGTGGGGGGCGGGGGAAGAAACAAAAATTTGTTACAAAAATTGTTTGTTCAAACTGTGTCAATTCAATGAAGAGTGCTTGTAAAATACAGTTGCATGCCAATGGAGGTGTTTCAGCTAGTCAGGAAGACAGGGTTGAAGCAGAACTGGGCACAGGCTCTGCTCTTCTCCAATGGGCTCTTTGAACTTGAACCCATCTGTAAAACGGGGATGAGAAATCCTAACTCACCCACCTAGAGAGGGTGTGGAGGGATCAAAACAGATGGCAAACGCCAGAGCAATTGTGCACCCTGGGCTGCCCCACATATCAGTGGAATTATTCCCCAACCTGGTGGGCTGTTGCCGGGGTGGTGTCCCCTGAGAGGTGCACAGCTCTAATCTAAAGCTGGAGTCATGACCTCGACCTTCTATTTCCCTTAGAGAGGTAGGGAGGCGGCTTAGACTTCCCAAGCACTCAGGAACCCTGGCCCTCCACATGGGCCTCTTTCAGGCACCTAAAATGGCAGTGAGCGCACAACCAGTGTTCACTCAATACCTGTGGAATGAGTATAGCAAATTGTCAGCCATCACTATTAGACTGGTAATGTGCACAAGAGGGCAGGTGGCCTTTGCCACATCCGCACACACAGCGCTGAGCAGGGCGTGGTCCTCAGTGAGCGACTGAAGGACTGAGTGAGTCATCATTCTACTCTACCCTGATTTGAAAAGCTCCCAATATGTCTGTATTCCATTTTCTTTGAGTAATGTGGCTCAGATCTGTATCAGTCAGCTTTCACTGGGTTGTACTGCAGTAACAACCAGCACCAGCAGCTCAGTGGATTTCAAAACCAGCGTCCTTGTGTCTGCAGTGTCGTTTCCAGGTCAGCTGAGGCTCTGCTCCTGTGCATTCGCACTCTGCAGGAGGGGCCTCTGCGGTGAACTTGTGGCAGAGGGAACAAGGAGAAATGGCACCAGACGATGAATCTTATAGCCTCTAGTGGATGTGGTAAAATAACTTCTGCCCACAGTTCCCTGGCCAAAGCAGGTTATGCATGCAAGCGTGGCATCTGGGAATGCAGTTTGTACTGTGCATATAGGAGGAGGTTCTGCAATCACTGGGCGGTGGGGGCAGGCAGGTTCAACCTATCACACCAGCCCTAAAAGTACTTGCATTGGTTTGGAACCCTTCTTTCTTGAGATACCAGAATCCCAGAATACCTGGCCAGAAAAGGCTTAGGATAAAGCCATCATCCTTATAAATCAGGACCCTAAAATCCAGAAAATAGAAAGGACCTAATTAGGAATTGCACAGATACGTTTTCCCCTCTCATTTTTTTTTCACGCTTAATTAAGAACTACAGAAGATAAAAGGATAGAGAGAGAGACAGACAGCCCCCTCACTGGGCTTTGCTGCTACTTCACTGCCGTTCACTTTACTTTCTGAGGGCACAAAGACAGAAGCACCCAGTTGCTTTCCTCAGGAGCCTACACTCAGAGAACAGGGAGATTATCTATGGAGATGTGACCTAGTTGTGGGTGGTAACTTTTGATTAGATGGTTTCCATGGATATGTGTCTCCACCCATTCAAGATGGGGTTGCTTACTGGGGTCCTTTAAGAGGGAATCATTTTGGTAAAAGCTAGAGAGCCAGGAGAGCCCACCCAGCCAGAGACCTTTGGACATGAAGAAGGAAAACGCCCCAGTGGAACTTCATGAAACAAGAAGCTAGGAGAGAAAGCTAGCAGATGACGCCGTGCTCACCATGTGCCTTTCTAGTTGAGAGAGAAAACCTGAACTTCTTGAGTGAAGGTAATTTCTTGTTGGTGCCTTAATTTGGACATTTTCATAGCCTTGCCTTAATGTGAACATTTTCACAGCCTTAGAACTGTAAACCTACAACTTAATAAATTCCCCTTTCTAAGAGCCGTTCCATTTCTGGTGTTTTGCATTCTGGCAGCTAGCAAACTAGAACGCCCGCAGTGACAGCACAAGTCTGGGAGCACAGAAGGGGATGCCCTCATGTCAGGCTTGGGGTGGAAGAAGGATTTCCAAAGAAGACAGTCCTGAAGGAACAGCTAAGGTTCAGGTGTGCAAAAGGTACAGTGCATCTGGGGAATGGTGGGGAGTTCAAGACGGAGAAGGAACACCTCAAAACAGGCAGATACGAGAGACAGAGCTGGGGGATTGGCCAGGGACAACATGATGGAAGGCCGTAATGCCAGAGCTTGGGCTGGGCATTGGGGACTGCCTGTGAGAAATGTCTTTCTGACTCCCTTTCTAGAGAAGGCATGCTGGAAAGGTGGGCTGGGGGCTAGAGACTGCCAGGTGCCCAAGATGACCACAATCCCATGGGATCACGACAATGTGACACAGTCCATTTGCACACCCTTTGTGCTGCACCACGCATATGCCTCAGACATCTGACTTTGCACCCTTCTCCCCAGGCTGTGCGTGCACAGCAGCACTCTTTTGTAAAATGGAAATGGTATATATGAGATAGGGCCAGAGCAGGTCCTGAAGGCACAAGTAAGTTACATGAAGAAGTGGCACAAATGCCCATGGTCTCCACTCCTGCCACATTACCTTCTCCTTCCCAGACCAGAGCTATGGCCTCTTGGGGAGTTCCTAACAGTGAATTGACTGAGGAAGAGAAAACTCAGTCCTGGTTTACAGATGGTTCAGCACGATATGCAGGTACCACCCGAAAGTGGACAGCTGCAGCACTACAACCCCTATCTGGGGTGTCCTTGAAGGACGGTGGTGAGAGGAAATCATCCCAGTGGGCAGAACTTCAAGCAGTGCACCTGGTTGTTCATTTTGCTTGGAAGGAAAACTGGCCAGAGGTGCGTTTGTATACTGACTCATGGGCTGTTGCTAATGGTTTGGCTGGATGGTCAGGGACTTGGAAAGACCATAATTGGAAAATTGGTGACAAAGAGGTCTGTGGAAGAAGTATGTGGATAGACCTTTCTGAGTGGGCTAAAAACATGAAG
>PVIY010060445.1:0-11630 GCA_004026745.1 Myrmecophaga tridactyla
ACCAATGTGCTCATGATTTAGGTCCATGAAATGTCCTCATAGCAACAGATAGGCCAGTGCTTGCTTGACCATACAACTGGACACCATCACCTGGTCAAGTTGACACATGAACTCAACCATCATAATTTCCATAAACATAATCTCAAAGTTTCCTAGAACAATTGTTACATGTAAAATGGTAGATAATTCCAGGGGAGAGAGCTGCATTGTTGCATATGTAGAAAATTCCAAAAAAACAAATTCATATACCTTAGGGAAAATTTGCTTCATACATTTACTTAGTGTTATCTAAAAGGAGCAATGAAAGGTAATTTTAAAAGAATGTTCTGGAGATTAAGTGGAAAACAAAATTTGCTGATCAGAAGCAGTTGTATGAATCACTGTGTGTGTATATACATAAAATATCTTTAAAAATTTAAATTGTGAGAATTATTAATCTAATTAAATGTGACTAAGGCCACTATTACTTCCTCAAATCCTTTCTTCTGTGTTTTCAATGTTTTTTTAAAAGCCGTTAATATTTATTAATAAAAGTATGGATTTTCACAATACAATATGAGACACTTAAAAGGACTCCCTGTTACATTAAGAAATACCACACAAATATTGAATAAAATTAAATCAAGTTAAACTTCTCTCATCAAAGCTCAAAAGTAATATTATGGAAAAATTCCCAGTATGGGTTTATTCTGAGTTATAAACTTTGTATTTCTAATGGCATTTCGTTCTAGTTGTACATATATTAGTTGAAAATGATATAAATGATGAAGGAGAAAAAAGAGAGGGAAGTGACAGAAATATAATAAAATATGGGAAAGATGGAAATATACTAGTCAGTTAAGAAAATAAAGGAGAGAAGTTAGCAGTTTCTGTGAGATTCATCTGTTTAAGTCCAAGCTGCTTAAGCTCCCTAAATGACTGCTACTCCTTCACAATAACAGCTTAGACCCCTTATTATACATGATGTGTTCTTGTCTGTTTCTGATATCAAACAGAACAGTGGGCTCTCTGCCCAATGCACATCACAGCCAATTTATGACACCAAGATTTCAAAGAAAGAAAGATTTGAATCTATGCATAAAGCAGAGATCAGATGGCTCATCAGCCCCCAAATCTCCCTCTCCTTATCTAAGGAGTTTAGAGTTTCTATGGATTCAAACAAGGGAGGATGGGATTGTTACTACCACAATGGTAAGTATACACAAGGTTGAGTCTAGTCTATAATTACCATTACAGTAATAGGTATAAATAAGGCTGAGACTAGTCTAGAATAACATATCAATAGTAACTGTAAACAGAGCTGAGACCAGGCTAATATTACCATTATAAAATTATAAATGGGTCTGAGGCTAATTGACTTTCATCACTTTTCTGTAACTTCTATCTATTCAATAATATAGGAAGAAAAAGCATTTGTATAATGATTTCTTGATCATAATCATTTGTTAATTCTTAATTAGGGGTTGCAGCAATGAAACTTCTTAGACTGTAGTTGTACAATCTAAGGTATTAATGCCTTTTCTGTAGTTATGTTACTGCAAGGCTAGGATATACTTGTTTTGAAGATAAGTGTACTTGTAATATTAGTAGTAATATCATTAGTCCTGCTTGTCATATTGAATGAAATAAGATCCTATTCCTGTGAGAAGCCAAATAAACCAAATACACCAACGGAGATGGAGCCAGTGTTTAGTGTATTAATTTGACTGAACACTACAGTTACACTTTAGTTACATCATCTGATTCACCAGGTATATAGGTGCAGCATTCATTGCCTATTATAACACATGTCCTTCCTTGTGAAGTTCTCAGGACATCTAGATCCATTCAGTTTTCTACTACTGCTTTATGAATTAAAGTCATTTCAATATTTAAAAGAGGTATACAATTGAGGCTATCACTTAAAGTTTATTGTATAAAATTGTTCAATGTTTCTATTCTAAGTTTGATATCATCTATCCCTAATGAAGGCAGAAATATAGTTAGGTGGTCATACCAATGAATTACTAATCAGGACCATCACCTTTAAAAAAGGTAAATTTGCCCTTGATTATAAGGTTTATGAATATTTCTTTGAGTTCAGGGAAATCCTAAAGTTCATCTGTCTAGCCAAGTTTGGGGCAATCAGGGCCATATAACCATTGAGTCTATTTGGAGCTACCCAGCAAATACCAGGTCTATTGAACCAATCTGTCTCAAACCAATCACTTTCCTATAATACTATCGTTTGGAGACATGGTTCTGGAGGCAACTATGGCATTTTTCTTCTATTGAAGGGATTATGTTGCTGAGAATGGTTTCATTGTTTCCCGCAGAGAGTGGCTGTCTAGCTTAATCTACCATCCCTTGGTGTTAGCCATACCTACTATCCCAAAGTTGTAAATGTCCCTCATTTTCCCTAATAGTTAAATGTTCAACCTTCTTGTCTAAATGGTTTGCATGTTGAATGACACTTGCTAATTCTTTACTATAAGAGAAACAAATTTAATGACCTTGTATTTCCAATTTAATTGACCATTTATTTGGATTTGCATTAATTGTGCCTATGATATCCAGGACCCCTTTCTGTTTTTACATCTCTGATTAATTTTCTTAGTTCTTTGAAGTCAGTTCCTTAGAGGAGTGATATCCACTGGGTATCCTGGAAACACTAATGTAATTAATTGGCCACATACCCAACAAAACTGATTGATTCATAGAAATTGCCTAAGAATGAGCCCATTGTAAGAGAGACATTACTAGATTTTTTTTTTTTCATGAGCAGGCACCGGGAATTGAACCCGGGTCTCTGGCATGGGAGGCGAGGACTCTGCCACTGAGCCACCGTGGCCTGCCCCCATTGTAAGAAAGACATTAATGTTTGACAGTATGTCAGCTCTTTGAGTGTTACCATAGCAGGGATTATAAAAAAGGATAGAAGTCCAGAAATACATGTTGGGAAGGTTCTTAATAATTTGATCTGTCTATTGGCTACTAGTGAATGTATTTCACTTTTTTATTAAAGTTTTGAGTGTTTTTAACAGTAACCAGGAAAAAAAATAAATGTTCTACTACTTATTATTTCTTATCTGTTCTTTTGAAGATGTATTTCAAATCTTCCAAAGGTTCTCATTGATTCCAGTCTGCTGGAGGCTTGTCAGCTTCCTATCCTTTGAAGTCTCCTGCAGTTAATATTTTGGTATTTGTTCTGTGGGGGAGTCTAGGAGAGAAGGACTGGTTTGGGGGTGCTGTTTTTGGTCTACTCTTGTGTACCTGTGATTTCATTCCCATTAATTTACCAGAAGAGTGAGTGGTTAATATGACCTTATAGGGAAATTCCCACTTTGGTTCCAACTGGTTTGTTGGATAATGACTTTTCCATTACCTTAAAAAGACTCAATCCCCAGGTTGAAAGTGATGAATGGGAGCATCTCTGGATAGGGGAGTCAACTTGAGGCGTAGTGAATTGTCTCTAATGTGGCCCCTAAAGATTGCATGTATTTTCTGTTTCTAATTCATGGATTTCTTTAGTCCAGATATTAGAAATGGTCTCCCATATCCAATTTTGAATGGGCTCAAAAGGAGCCTACTTCTGAATGTTACTCTTATCTGCATCAGAGCCACTAGAAGTCCTTGTCCCATGAGAGATTAGTCTCCTTCAGAGTTTAACTACCATTGTTTTTTGAGGATATGAGTCATCTTCTCCATTTTCTGGTAGACTGTGGTCTCCAAGATGCCTGTAATTTCCAATATATAGTTAGTGGTCCTGACAGATCTTGTGACATTTTTTATTGAAAAGTCACTGTTATCATTCTATTGAAAATGAGAGCACAAACATGGGATTATTTATTTCAGGAACACCATAGTTACTTCTGAGGCTCACCCTGTCTTCTATGGAAAGGCTTCTACTCATCCTATAAATATATCTACAAAAAACAAGAAGATATTTATAATTTCACATGCTTTTGGTGAACAAGAAAGTCCCATTTGCCAGTCATCACCAGGTGATGTGCCTCTGGCTTGTCCTTCCTTTGTAGTGGGTGGAGGGTCAGGTTTTGGGTTGTTTTTAGCACAAGTTAAAAAATAGTTTTGTGTTATTTTCTAAATGGTTCTTTACATTTTTGGTCTTATATTATTCTTCAGCCATTGATACATGGCATCTCTTCCATAGCAAATGCTTTGATGTAAATAAGAATGCCTTCCATTAAGTGTTCAGGAACAAGAATTACTCTATCTTTATTATAAAGATTATTATAAAGCCATCCTTCCTCAGTTCCTTTTTATGGAATGTTTGACTGAGAACTAGCAGTGCCCCATTCTCTTGCTCTCAATAGGTCTTTTCTTATACCTGATATCAAAGAAAGTATTAGTGGCAAGTGTGGAGGTTTTAACTTGAATGCTGTTGTTGCTTCTAGATCTGCTATTTAATTACCTTTAATAGAATCTAAACTTTCCTCTTTGATGGCTGTAGCTATGTACTATGGCCATTTCTTTATGTAGCATTGGTGCATCCAATAAGGCTATGATTATGTCTGTGTGTTTAATCTCCTTTTTAGCAGTTGTTAAGAATCCTCTTTCCTTCCATATGGCCCCATGGGCATGAACTTTATTAAAATCATACTTAGAGTCTTTATGTACGTTTACTCACAGTCCTTTCCCCAGATGTAAAGCTCTGGTGAGTGCAATAAATTCTGTCTATTGTGCAGACATATCTAGTGAAAGGGTACCCCTCTCTAGTACTGTTTGTAGAGTTCCCACTCCATAAACAGCTTTTTGAAGCCCTTGTTCCGTGATTCATCAATTATATGTATACATAATTTTTCATTTAGAAATTGCACAGGTTTCCCTTTTTCATTTGGAAGTAAGTTAGCCAGGTCTAAACTAGAGGAAACTTTTAGGGTGATGTTTGGATTATTAGCAGAATAGTTTGATATTTGCCTAATGGTCCCACACTGAGCAAACCCACCTCCCTGTTCTAATAAAGGAAATACATAGTGCAACCTATGCACAGAGATGGTTGTCTTAAAGTGAATTTTTCAGCTTATTTAAGAATGCAAAGATGGTCACTACAGCCTTTATGCATATTGGTCATCCTTGGATAGTATTGTCTCACTGGTTAGAGAAATAGGATATGGGACATTTGGCATATCTTAATTAATCCAATAAATCCAACTCCTTATCTTTCATGTACAGAAAGGTCAAAATGTTTTCTTGGGTCTGGGAGGCCTAGGACTGGAGCTGTCAAAAGGTCTCTTTTTATTTTCTGGAAGCAATTTTGCCTTCTGTTGTCCAATTTAGAGGTTCCTGCCCAGATTCTATCAGGGCTTTAGAAAAGGGTTTTGCTATTAGCCCAAAATTAGGTATCCAAAATTCTAAAGAATACTGCCATTCTAAGAATCCTTAAAGCTGACATTTTTGTAAGTGGTTCTGCTACTTGGGCTAAAGCCTTCTCACAGTAGATTTTGCTGTCCTTTGGACAACTCAAAACCTGAGTATTTTATTGATGTTTGTCAAATTTGAGTTTTTTTCTTTGAGACTTTGTAACCTTGGTCTGCTAAGAAATTCATAGTTTGAATTGTGTTCTTATCTGAGAAGTTTCTCTGGTATGACTTGCAATGTCTGTTGCCACAGTGGCTCAGCAGGCCAAGTTCTAATCTGCCACGCTGGAGACCCAAGTTCGATTCCCAGTGCCTGCCCATGCAAATATATATAATCTACATACTGTAATAATACTCTTTCTTGCAAGTGCAACTCCCTTAAGTCACTAGCTGAAGCTTTTCCAAATGCTGTGTGAGCATTTTTAAATCCTTGTGGAAGAACAGTCCAACAATACTGTTTTTTTTCATATATATAGTAGTAATGGGGTCTTCCCATTAAAAAGCAAAAAGTTCTTGAGATTCAAGTTCAAGGGGATATGCAGTAAAAGGCATCCTTCAAATCTAAAACTGTGAATCAATAAAGATCTTCAGATAAGGTAGAAAGAAAAGTATATGAATTTGAACCACCAGGTGGATGTTTTCTTTAATTTCATTAATAGCTCAAAGATCTTGCACGAAATAATATTCATTTAGTGTGCCTGTCTTTCATACCAGTAGTTTTGGCATTATATGGTGATTGACAGGGCCATACTAATTGATATTTCAAAAATATCTCTATTAATGGAGGAGTTCCTCCTCTGGATTCTAGTTTAAGTGGATCTTGTTTAAGATAATGTACAGTACCTGCCTTTTGAAGTGTTATTTGAACCAGTCTTACTGTTTTTGTATGTCTAAGTTCTCCATCAGTCCCAGCTTGCTTCCAGTTTTATAGCTTTCAAGATTTCTTCTGGGAGGGTGACCTGTTTATCTTCCTCACTGAACAACAGTGTGTCTTGCAATGCATAAGTTTGTCCTGGAAGCATTTCTGAGGAAGAAGTTATCTGGGCATTTAACTTGGTTAAGACGTCTCTTCCCAGCATGGGAACTGGTCATTCCAGTACATACAGGGAATTATGCTTTAAATTTTTGGTCCAAATTAAGCAGTCTAACCAGCTGCAAAAATATTTATTTCTGCTTTTACTGGATACCTTATTATAGTAACTGGTTATTTGGAAATTAGATTAGGTTCTTTATTTAGTATGGAGTACATGACTCCTGTATCAACAAGAAAGTCAATTGTTTTTCCACCTGTGTTTTTACCCAAGGCTCTCTGTGGGAGATTGAGAGACATGGTTTTTCTTCTAATAGAGAGCCTGGGCCCCTTTAAGTCGCTTTTTGTTGTCCCATCTAATAATGCTCTAATTTATCCCACTCACATTCATCATTCAGATTCCATTCAGGATCCCTTGCTGATACTGCTAAATTTGCTCCAGCATATATTGGGTTACCAGGATTTTCTCCTTGTTTCCTACTTGCTTCTTGCTTTTCCTTTTCCATTACTATTCTTCTCCTGTTATCAGGGCATTAAACAAGGCATAAATATCAGCCCAATTTGGGTTATATGTCACAAATATTGAAGGAATTAAGCTTTCCATTTTCTTTGGGTCCTCTCTATAGGGTGGGGTATTATTTTTCCAGCTATATAAAATTGATGAGGAGACTGGGGCATGCACATACACAAATCATCTCAGGCCCCCTGGTTTGTCTACTCATAGCGGCACTTCGTTGGAGGTTTGGAAGTTTTGCTGGTGGCTTTTCTGCTAGTTTTAAAGAGCAGGTCTATCTGAATTGGGTACCCTGGCAGGTATAGGAGAGAGGAATCATTTCTATCTCTAAGTCTCTTACCCAGAGAAAGAGGGATGTTGAGGAGGATACAGAGGATGAAGGAGAGCTTCCTCCTTGTCTTATCTATTGGCCACTTAGTTATAAGTTAGAGGTGGAGCAGATGTAGGAGTAAATAAAAGTTCTATTTGATCCTCTAAATTTAAATCAGGCTGGAACATTTTTGTTTTCTCTGTTAATATTTACAGGTAAGATTTTACATTTTCCTGCCAACATTGATTGCTGGGAGATATCAATAAAGGACTGAACACACATCATCTCATTCCATTTTTGCTCTATCTTGCAGAACAACTCTAACTTTAATACATGTTTGGAGCCAGTCTCGTCATTTCTTTCCTGATTCTAAATCATATTGAATACAGACTGCATTACAGAAGTAAACTATTTTTTTTGTTTTTTAATAGGTTCATAACTAAAATCTTTCCAATTTTCAAAATACTGCCAAAGTGGAATATTTAGGAATGCTACCAGAATTAGAATTTCCCATTTTAAAGAATTTCTGTAATCTGTAATGTTAAAACACTTGAACAATAAAAATGCAACCACATACCAACTAACAAATTTAATAACGTAATTAACATTTATTAAATGTTTAAGTGACACACCACTTAATAACTAGACCAAACTCGCCAATTAACAATTGAACAAGCACTAAACATTCACTATATGTAAGTAGCATAGCTGGTAACAGTTAAACAGGTATACTTAATTTTATTAAATGCTAATTCATAACTAGAATCAGAACTTTGAGCAGTCAGACTCCTTGCTTCTTAGGAATCTTTGTCCCATCTGGGTTGCCACAATGATACCAAACAAAAGCAGTTGGTTCTCTACTCATTGCATATAACAGCAAATCCATAACACTGAGGTTACAGAGAATGAAAGAGTTTCATGCTGTACACAAAGCAGGAGATCAGATGACCTAACAGACCCCAAATCTGTCTCTCTAGGTCTGAGTTCAGGGTTTTTATGGATCCAAACAAGGGGTGGGGAGAGCTGTTACCCTTATAATGGTAAGGCTTCTAGTGAGCCTATTATTTCTCAATAAATGAAGCAGGAGCCTGAAACTGCAGCAGCAGCAGGAGCCACGAGTGTTGTTTGCAATGCACAAACAGTGACCAGGTGGTCACTGCCTCATTTTGTAAACCATATTTACCATCACAGTCATTTTATTTTCTGTGCTTCCTAGGGATACATGCAATTATCTCAGTGCATCCTTCTTTCAGTATGTGTTCTATATTTCCGGCTATATCTGCATATGAAAATTGGCTATCCCAAAGAAAAAATATAATATTCAAGAAAGTAAAAGTAAGTGCAAAGTTTTTATTATGTGGCATTTCATACTATTCCTCACTGTTTTTCTATTACTCTTGATTGGCTCATATTGATCAATATGTTCATGATAGTATACACAAATTTATCTTGCTCTACTTCCTCAGATGAGTCTCCGCTTTGATATTATTCCATTAACTTTATAATACATATTAGAAATAATTGAAATTTACTGCATAATATTTTACAAAATATTGGCAATTGCAACGAATTTCTAAGCCATTTAGCATGCTTATATTCCACACATATAACTCATTGAGGCAGTCACTTGGAAAATCATGAAATAAGATTTTAGTTTGTTTATGTATTTTATAGCCTACTTCACTGAAAATTTTGAAGTCAAGTGGAATATAGTCTTAGGGATATACTTACTATTTTATTTGTGTATTTTTCTAAGTTTTTGTAAAATAGTATGAGTGAATACTATTTATTTTTAAAAATAAATAAAAATAAAAATTTATTTTTGAAATAAATCATAGTCAAATACATTGTTTTATGCCCTTGAAGATATGAAATAAATGCTTTTTATATCTTAAACATCTGTCAAGTGGAAGATAAACAGAGATCAAACTTTGAAATTTTTAAACTAAGTTTTGGTGTTGAAACTACGTTTTTGACCAATGAAATCATACATTCTGTTTTTCCTCCCAATAATTTCATGAGAACAAGAAGAATTAAGCATTTTAAAAAGATGTAGTGTGATAATGGTGGGTGAGATGCCAGCTATTTGGGTGTCTCCTGCCCCTTTTCTCATACTGCTTACTGATGCCATTCTCACTGGACCTGATTTGTCACCAGCAAGACTCTATGACCCACCTGACAAGTTTTGGTGGCTTTACAAAATCCAGCCCCTCTATGAAAGTATAGGTATTTCTCTAATAATTTTGCGAACACTGACTCTGTGAGCTTCAAATACCTTTCTCCACCTGTGGATAACGAAGTGGGTAAGACATGGATGTTAAATTACCTCATCTGAAAACTATATTGCTCCATGAGACTTGTACCCATAACACAATTTTTATTTTTATTTCCAGGAAAATGTTTGCTAAACCTGAAATGGCTGGTAGAAGATTATCTTTCTTCCCTCCTTCTTTTTCCTTTATTTGCTAATCCACAAGCAGTAATATATCTAGGCCCACTTTTAGGTTGTCCTGTTGTTTCAAGGGCAATATAATACCATGAAACCTAGCATAAAATTAAGGTACTCTGTTGAATTCCCCTTGAAGAAAATCTTATAAACAACTTTCCTTCCATGAAAGAGGAAGGACAGAAACAGCTCTAGATATAAGGAGATTCCTAAAATATTCAAATATCTGTTCCAGCTCCTGCTTTCAATTCTTTTAGGTGTATACCTAGTAGTGGGATTGTCTGTCATATGGTAGTCCTATACTTAGCTTTTGGAGGAACAACCAAACTGTCCTCCACAGCAGCTGAAATATTTTACATTGCCACCAGCAGTGAATGAGTGTTCCTCTTGTCTCTGCAGAGAATGGGGGATGGGCATTGGCAGCTGCTACATGGAGAGAGCAATTTACAGTTCTTTAATATAATTTATCACCACTTCCTTCTGCTCTTCCCTGGATACTGTACAGTTGTTTTTTTTCTGGCCTCTAGAGTTTCAAAATCATTGTTACAGATAGTTCCTGCCTGTTTAATAGTTGTTTTCATGGAAGGGCTGAATCCTGAGCTCCTTACTCCACCATTTTCCCTGGATATCCCCTGTAAATGATCCATTTTTATTTGTGTTTAATAATTAATATAGAAGGTTTATACTGAAAAGTGTCAGTCTCTACACCCTGATTTTCACATACGAGGATATGCTTGGAAAGATTTTTCTCACACAAAAGATTACCTAAAAATATGTCTATATTTCCTATTTTTATCTTTCTGTTATTTAAATAAATATTGAAATTCATTTTGCTTAACCTTAAAGGTAAGAAAATCACTACCTTTTTAGCCAAATTTGGTAAATTGTGTCAACAGCATTTATTTACAAATTCATCCTGTCCACTCTGATTTGATAGAATGCATTGATAGATTCCAAATTTGTCTCTCTCTTTCTCTCTTCCCTTTGTAGCCCTCTATTACATTCATCACTTTGTAGCTACTGTAAGGCACAAATATTAATTTTTCACTATCCTGTTGCAACAGCTTTCCATCATTTCTAAGATATCGACCAAATTCTTATTGCTCACTATATAGGTCTATCTTGCCAAGACCCTTACTTATCTTCTTTTATTTATTCCAAACTGCTGAGTTTCTTCATGCTTCAGGGTTTTTTCCCAGGTATTTCCTTTGCCTAGAACACTTTCCTACTCTTCTTCACTTAATAAACTCCTATTCATCATTTAGATCTTAGTACAAGCAACATCTTTTAGAACAAGACAGAATATGCAGTTATGAGCTCTACTACTTCTCTTAGCACTTTGCACTTTTCTTTATGACACATCACCATATTACCATCCAGTTATGTGATTTGTAACGTCTTGCTTTACTATAACATTTTGCACTGCCTGAGGGCAGGGTCTGTGTTTTATCCCAGAATGTGTCACAGTGTCTGATACACAGGAAGTATTCATGGTAGCTGCTCAGTGAACTGTAATAAAGGCAGATTGACATATGATAGGAGAGGAAACAAGAGAAAGAGCCTCAGATGGTGTGTGTTCATGGATTTGGTCTGTAACAACTGCTCTTACTCTTTCTTGCCTTAATTCTAAAGGATGTAAGCCCACTATTCAGTTAGCCCATATATATCATTTATATATGTGTGTATGGGCATATGTTTATATACACTCATATATTATATAAACTTATATTTGTGCATGTATTTACATACACATATATTATATATGCACACATATACATATTTTCTGTTGCTTGTGATTTGGTGTTTACAACTCATTCAATCAATGAATATTGTTTGGACTTGGGCTCAAATAGATATTGATCAGATCACTATGGTTGGTGTTACTATTATCCAACAAGTGAACACTCAGAACTATTTGCTGACAGTTTTCTCTGGTAACGTGTATAATCTTTTTTTTTCCCTCTCAAGGCACA